>CAMXCT020002104.1:111902-115259 GCA_947184155.2 Cladocopium goreaui | reverse complement strand
ATGGGTAGTTGCTCACACGGCATGTTTTTTGCTACAATTCCTTATCGTTTTCGTTATCGTTTCGTTGTCGTTTTGGTCCCCTCTGCACGTTCTCATTTTCGTAGTCCATGCAAACGACTGCGGGCAACAAAACACATGAGACTCAGCAAGTTGGTCCAATCCCATGGAGCTGCCAACGTTTATTCTCAATTGCAGGTATCGCTTTTGGGGGGGAGCCTATCGCTACATAGTGTTTTGTGCAAGTTCCTGACACCCGAGAACTCTCCTTACATAAGCAATATACCAGATCGAGTTTTGACCGTACCTCATATCATGTATATGTATAGATATTATTATATATATTATAAGTATGTATATATATATATATATGAGCATCGTTATCGTTTTTGTCCTCTTATCGTTTTCTGGGCCGGCAACATATTGGCAGAGTGAAAGTGCAAGCCAAGCTAAAATGCAATGCACGGGGTTATTATACTACCCCAAGTGAGCAAAACGTGAGGGTTTTGCAGCATTTCCAGAAACGATGGCAGGCGTGGGGCATTTGAAGAGGATCTTCAAAGATGCATTTCGCATGGCAGGTGCAGTACAAAAGACATGTTCATGAGAGATGTTCGGAGGTCAGGGCGCTCATTTCCTGAAAGGGGTTGCATTTTGGAGTATCAGATCTTCAGGTTTGCTGAGATGATTTTGCGTGACAGGTGCAGCACTTCGTATGACCTGGCATCAATTTTTCGTCGCAGGCGCAGTACTTTACACAGGTGGAGTGAAACAATCGCAAAACGCATTGGGACGAGGCTCCCAGCGCTGCACTCAACTTTCCATTTTTCAAGGAAGTCTCGCAGAATTGCTTTGTTTTTGACGTTGTTAAGTTCAAACATTGAGGAAGTCTCGCAGAATTGCTGCGGTTTTGGATTTTGGACGTTGTTAGGTTGAAAAATAAAAGGAGTGTCGCAGAATTGTTTCGTTTTTGACGTTGATTTAGAAGCTTACAGATAGACAGGTAGATAGATAGACAGAGAGAGAGAGAGATAGATAGATAGATAGGTCGGTAGATAGATAGGTCGGTAGATAGATAGATAGATAGACAGATAGATAGATAGATAAATAGATGGCTAGACAGATAGATAGATAGATAGATGGCTAGACAGATAGATAGATAGATAGATAGATAGATAGATAGATGGCTAGACAGATAGATAGATAGATAGATAGATAAATAGATAGATAGATAGATAGATAGACAAATAGCTAGAAAACTAGACAGCTAGATAGATAGGTAGATAGATAGAGAGGGAGATAGATAGATAGACAGACAGATAGATAGGTAGACAGATAGATCAGTAGGTAGGTAGGTAGATAATCAGAGAAAGATAGAGAAACACAGAGAAAAAGAGAGGAGACCTCAAGCACCTTTCAGTCCATCAGTGGCTTCGCTCTGCCATCCCTGATTCACAACAACCAACCTCTCCTATAGGTTTCCTATTATTGAAACTTCCGCCACCGCCTTGTGCGGTACTACTGGTATTATAATACATATATTTATATAATATTGTACAATATATATATAATATTGTACAATATATATATAATATTGTACAATATATATATATGTAAATAAATAAATATATATATTAGTTATGTTATATATTATTTTAAACCAGCACTCGAGAGTGCCGTCTGGTTTGACTCGGCTTGGCGATCCGAGTGAAGCACTGAACGGCCAGGTCTCAGTGAGAAGAATGCGTTGAAGAAGTTGATGCGCTGCAAATAGCCTGGAGGTTGATGGCCAACGGAGATGGACTCTGGACTCAGGAAAACACAGCTATGGCAAGGCAGTGGTAGGCAGTGCTGGCTGCTAGGCAAGATCCACGTTCTTTCGGGGCATTTCATGCTCATCGAGAGGGATGCTACAAGAAAGTGAAGTGAACTGCTTATATATATATATATAATTATAATTATATATATATATATATTATAATATTATATACTGCATCCTGCTCAAGAATTAACATATCAAGGGCTTGAAATCAAGACAACGTGCAATTGCAAGCACTACTGATGCTGTATTGAAGTTCTCAAATGCCAGCAAATGCTTGCAGTGTCTCCGACCGTCTCCGACCATGTCTTTTTTGTCTCGTGCTGTGTGGCGCCTGTGTGCTGCACATAGTTTCGGATTGCTGGCAGCCCCAACGAGCTTGCTGAATGTATCTGTCTCAGCGTCCTGGCAGTCAAATAGCGCCCGGTTCCTGCCTCGTACGCGTCGTTTTGAATTTGACAGCTGTTACGATATGTTACAATTTACAGTAGTACAATTTACATCACTTCATATCATTTGACAATGCTTTACATCTTCTTGGCACATCCGATGGTGGACAGACTTCCCTCAGCGCGACTAGAACCTTCCTTTCTTTGGGTTTCAGACTTCCGCAATTTACAGTGATCATTTTACTCTTGGTCAATGTAGTTTAAGCTTAAAAACATGCTGGTTGACCAACGTTTGAACTGCGTTGAATGGCTAGCTCGCCGGGCTGCAAAGAAAACGATTTTCTCCCTGCACACAGCGACATCCTCTTCCCACTCGGTGGACTCCAGCTGGCTGCAGGCCATCGAGATTTTCTCTTGAATGTTGAGAAATCTGACTTTAATGGGAAGCTCCTTCTCACATCAAATTCGGTTTGTGAGATTTTGTGAGCATGTTTGAACATATTAATGCGCCCGTTGCAAAAGGATGCAGCATGTTGCGGTCTAGGGCGCTTCATGTGCAGAACGGGGCAATCTTGAACGTGATTTGCTTGTAGATCAATGCTGTGCGGCACGGAGGTCATTGGTGCAGGAGGAATTTCCACACGGTCTCATTCTGTCTATTTTCTACACATCTTGTATATTATTTTATTCATCTTTTGATGTTTATTCCGAATTTTATTCCAATCAATCTTTCTGAGCCAAATTACATGAAATTATTACGTAATCACATCCTCCAACAGAATCTTTCTCACTGAGAGCCAAGCCGACCCAAGCATTTCAGTCCTAAAACGGAGAGGCTTGGCAGCAGCTATCCAGTTTGTTAGCATCCCATTTCATGTATATACTACGTCCATGCGTCTCATACAGAATAGGGCGACTGCAGAATTCCTGATCTCCTTCAACATCAAGGCAATCTTTTGAGCTGGTCAAATATGGTCAAATGCTTTCAACGATAAGTCCGCAGCTCAAAAAGACCAGCCTCAGCCCGACCGCGCAGTCGGCCGGGCTCCTGCAGTGCTAGTGGTTCATAGAAATGCTGACCGCCAACAAACAAACTTAAGCAATCAAAAGACATCAAACAAGCGAAACTGAGATAATTATAAGCATAAAATT
>CAMXCT020002104.1:71902-106902 GCA_947184155.2 Cladocopium goreaui | reverse complement strand
CGAAATTTCGCGCCGCAACAGCGTGCAATTTTTGACCTCTCATCCGACCAGATGGCTCCGCACCCGCCGCTTTAGCAAGCCCACTTTTCGACCCTCCGGAGCCACGAAACATTGGAAAAAACACAGTGTTGCGCGACTTTTCTACCTTTTCGCGCGCCTTGATCTTCCTTCTTGTTCCTTTCTCTCCTCGAATCTTCTTTCTTCTGCCTTTCTCTTCTCTGACTCTTATCACCTCCGCTCTTCCATGTGTCCATACTGTCGGAAGTTTGACTGCTATCTTCTTTTCGCCGTCAATATACTTGTGCGCACTTTGTGGACAGACCAAAGTGTATTTAGAAGATTAGAGGGGGGTCTTGCAGTGAGGGCTGATCAACAATTTCGCAAAGCAAAAGAAACATGGACAAGACAGTGACATAACAAGACCAGCAAAAAAAATTGGTCGCCATGGCCAATTCTGCGACATTAAGCACGGCATGCGCGGGATGCTGCGATGTGTGATAGCAGCGTCTGCCTTGCTCAGGGCAGCGCAAAATATCTGTCAGGAAGCTAATGAAAGGACCAGCACCTTGGAATTCGGAATTCCATGGAAGGCTCTATGCACGGCTATGCATAGTTTTGCACGAAGACAAGGAATCTGGCTGACTTCTGGCACCAGTATGCGCCAGTACCATCTTAGTCCATCTTTCTTTTCCCTTCTATTGAATAAATTATTGCCCGTTTTTTTACCCGTTTGTTTTTCCGTTGCCGCTGTGCAAAGAAGTCTTGCCTTTGGCGCGGGTTGTCATGCAAGGCTCGGACGAGCTGGTGAACTTTGCAGTGCGAGAAGCAAACCGACAGAAACAGCAGCCTCGCATGGTCAAACCATGTCAAACCTAGTCAAACATCACAAAAATACGCAAAACTCATGTCATACAGTAAACATTATGTCAAAAATAGCCTGGTCCAAACAAACAAGTCTGCAGACTAATGACAAGCCCTTGCCGAAAACACAAACATAAAACATCGTGAGACTGCTACAATCTCCCAAGTTTGTCTTTTCAGTGTCTTCCAATAGAAATGTATCCAGCCTGGCAGCTGCCTATGATACAAAATATATATATATATATATACATATATAAATATATATATATATCCCAGTGCTGTCCAAAAGTGGTACCAGTATGTACCAGTGCAATGTCAATGACAGCAACACCAAGACTGGCACTGCGCATTACTGCGCTCATGCCGAGCCTTTCTGCGAGGAAAGGCGCGCAGCTGGTGTCGAACTCTCTGGCGGCATGAAGAGCGGCAAACCCCGGATAACATGGGTAACTGAAGGCAAGTGGGTGAAGAAGGATGTAACATGTTCAATGGGATTCTGGGTTCAGGTGGCTCTGGGAACAAGTGTGTTGACAGGTCCGACCCGTCAGATCCCCAGCCGCTATGTGGACCATGAACAACCGCACCAAAAAAAACAACTGCAGCTTGAACGATTGCCCTTTACTTGTTGGGCCATTTCCACGCAGTTGTAGTGTATTGCAGTGGTAGTCAATGGGATTTCGCAGGAATCCACAATACCAGTTCTGTACCTATATCCAAAGTGGATTTTGATGACTACCTCCTAAAGGGTCTTCAGGGGTTCCCACCTCAATTAATAAAAGTATTAGTCCAAGGGTCCGAACTGCATCGAGGTACCTCAATTAATTGGCTCGTCGGCACTAACCATCCACCTGGACATAATAAATGGTGCTCTTCCCGCCCACCTAGACTAATTTTTGGCAAAATAAATAATTCAAGAGTGCGGGAACTACAGTGTTTTCTTTGTACAGGTGGACCCCAAATAATTTCTTCTAACTAACGCCAAAATAAAAATATTAACGCTATATCTCTTGCACGTTCAGGGGAAGATGGGAGTAGGCGATTTTGCGCAGAAAAGGGGTCTACAGAATAACAAAACCATCCAAAATTGCACTACAACATCGAAATCTATGGAGCCCAAAATGGCTACTCACTACTCACTACAAATTAGACAATAAGGATCATTGAAAACTACAAAAAAAAGGTTTTGTGCAAAATGGCCAAAAAAAATGCGCCTTCCAGGTCTCGTCTGAACCCAAAATCATCACTATCGGAATGTTAAGGAATGTTTTTTTTGGAATGATGGTTGTTTTCAGATGTTTTGGAAACTTCTCCTTTCCATTTTGCTATGACCGTTTTCCATGTCGTGATTCCGCCGTTCTCTTTATGAAAATAAATCACTGGCGTCAAATCATTGGCGCGGCCTCCTTCGGCACTGCTTAAAATTAAGTTGGGGGTGGGGGTGGGTGTACTAGTTCGGGACCCAGTAATTCAAATTAGGGGTCCTCCAGGCTAGGCGTCGAGAGCACCTCTGAGCCGGAGAAGCCAAGCGCAACAAGGAGGGCACACAACAGGGGACACACAACGGGGAAGATACAACAGGTGAGCAAGCCCCAACAGGGGGGAACACAACGGGGGAACGACAAGGAGGGAACAACACCGAGACGCCACAACGGGTGAGACAAGAGATGGAAACTAGGGCAAAAATGGGCAAAAAGTGATTTTGAACATAGTAAATGGTAGAAAAAATATGTTGAAAGAAAACGGTGTAAAGAACTAAAACAAAAGAGAAGGAACAAGTGTATATACATTCTATCAAAATAGCTGAAAGTTAGTTTTGATACACGAAGCAGGGTGAACACAAAAAATGAGTCGTTTCTAGTTTCAAATCTGTTCAGCAGAAAAATCAATGTTTCTGTGATTAAAGCATGTCACTGGAAAAATGTTTCAAAGAGTTTTTTTGACAAAAAGAAAAACGTGAGTGTTTTTTGCCATCGGAACGAAGCGTGTCCATATTTTGAATCCTGGCAAACATCCATCTACACATGTGTATATACAGTTGTATGTATATATATATATGGTATTATATGGTGATGTTGCGTGGTGCCGGTGACCATCCCATTGACCACAAGCAACCCCAGTAAGCAGATCTGGGGTTATTGGTAACGTGTTGCCGATGTAAGCAGATTATGAACAAATTATGGCGAATTAATTCCAGGTGGTCCCGCTCTCATTCTCAAACATTCAGGCTTATTCTGGATACTGCCTAACTTAATTAATCCTTGGAAGGTGTGGGTAATCAATCCACCAAAAAAAGTTCTTAAAAAAACTGGAGAAAGTAAAATTAGCCGAAAAAATACTGGATAACCAACGGTCCACCTGGATTAATTTCCTAAAGTAAGTAGGGGTCGTGATTTTTGCATGTGCCATCGTGCAAGGGTGTTTGGAAAATTCAACTCTCCCGCCAAGTTCTCCAAAAAGCGGTAAGATTCTATGCTGGAGGACACAACAAATCCGTCCGCGCCGAAGGTGCCGAGGTGTGATAACTTAGCGGCGAGTGATACGAACGGGCAGATTTGTCAAGACTGGTACAGCTTCAGCTGGGGGGGGCCATGTTCGCCCGGGCGAGCCGCCAAAAAGTGCACGTGACTGCGGTCATTCGAGCATTTTGCAGATCGGCCCAAAATCGTCCAAATGGACCGTTTCGATCCAACATGGCCGCAACATTGCCCCGGCCTGGGGTCAACTTCGGCCAGCAAGGCCCCAACTACGGCCCAACTTGGACCAATTGGCTCCAACTTCGGCCCAGCTTGGATCCAAGATGGCGCAACTTGGCTCCAACTTGGATCCATTTGGGAGCAACTTCTGCCCACCCCAACTTGGTGTGAAGCTGTCGCCAAAGGTGCCAAGCTGCGGCATGTTAGAATTGACTTGGACTTCCATGTGCATCACATGGCTTCAATATGGAATCTGGATCGGTTTGGGCCCGACTTCACCCCAACATGACCAGTTGGCCCAAGTTGGGCTCCGATGGGGGCGGCCCGGGACCAAGTTGGGCCCAATCCAACTTGATGCGACACGCTGAAAATTTGCCTTTTTACCGCTACTTCCAACGTTTCTTGGCTTTGATGGGGGTTCGTGCAAAGCCATGTTGCCCACATTGGGCTTGTCTTGGGCCCAACTTCGGCGCCAGATGCCCTCTATACAGGACCAAGTTGCGCACGCAAAGCCAAACTTGCGTCCAAGCGTGCCCAAGTGGCGCCATGTTCAGCCCCAGCTGGGCTGGCCCGCTTCTCTCCTCTCTGTCCAATTCCCTGGGTGCGTGCGGTTCTCGTCAAGAAGCGGCTCAAAGTAAGTTCCTTCAGATCTACCGCAAACGTATTACATACGCAAGTCTATACTCGCATCGCATGATGTGAACATTGTCAATGTGAACCGACATGACAGTCGGCAAACTAGACCGTATAAAACCAGACCAACTCTCATGCATGCATGGTAAGAAATAAAGATGTAACAGTGAGCACATGCATTTTCATATGTCAAATGTATATCATGCATGCATGCATGCCTGCCTACCTGTCTGTCTGTGTGTGTCCGTGTGTCTGTGTGTGTCTGTGTGTCTGTCTGTCTGCCTGCCTGCCTGTCTGCCTGCCTATGTGCTTATGCATCTATGCACCTATGCATCAATGTATCTATGCATCTATGTATCTTTGTATCTCTGTATCTATGTATCTATGTATCCGTCTATCCGTGTATCTTTGCGACTGTGTAACTGTGTAACTATGTATGTATGTATGTATGTATGTATGCATGCATGCATGCATGCATGTATGTATTTATGTATGTATGTATGTATGTATGTATGTAATGTTTGTAACGAATGCAATGATTGCAATGATTGCAATGTATGTAATGTATGTAATGTAATGAAATGTAATGTAGATGTAATGTGAAGGTAACGTAATGTAATGTATGCAATGTCATGCAAATAATGTAATGTAATGTACTGTAATGGACTGTAATGTATGTAATGTATGTAATGTATGTAATGTATGTATGTAGTGTTTGTAATGTATATAATGTTTGTCATGTATGTGATGTATGTAATGTATGTAATGCATCCAATGTATGCAATGCAGGTAGAGTATGTAGTGTATGTAGTGCATGTAGTGTATGTAGTCTATGTAGTGTATGTCATGTATGTAATGTATGTAATGAATGCAATGTATGTATTGTATGTAATGTATGAAATGCATGTATGAATGCATGCATGCATGCATGTAATGTACGTAATGTATGTAATGTATGTAATGTGTGAGATGTATGTAATGCATGTAATGCATGTAGTGCATGTAGTGTATGTAGTGTATGTAGTGTATGTGTGTGTATGTATGTATGTATCTACCTATGTATGTATCTAGGTATGTATGTATGTATCTATCAATCTATCTATCTATGTATCTATGTATGAATGTTTCTGACTACCTACCAGTATGTACCTATGTAGCTATGTGGCCATGGATTTTTGTATCTTTGAACGTGTGTACCTATGCACTTATGCAGCTATGAACCTATGTGTGTATGTAATGTTTGTAATGTTTGTAATGTTTGTAACGAATGCAATGATTGCAATGATTGCGATGTATGTAATGTATGTAATGTATGTAATGTATGTAATGTATAAAAAGATTGTGTAATGTATGTATTGTATGTAATGTATGTAATGCATGTAATGTATACAATGTATACAATGTATGTAGGGTATGTAATGCATGTAGGGTATGCAATGTATGCATTGTATGTAATGTATGTAATGTAAATAATGTATGTAGGGTATGTAATTGCATGTAATGGTATGTAATGGTGTACTTATGTAATGTATGCATGTGTGTATGTATGTATTTATGTATTTATGTATTTATGTATGTATGTATGTATGTTTACACACTATATATATATACGTATATATATATATCATTGCAGGTTACATGTGGGCACAGTACAAGTATAAGACATTCACAGCAGCGTCTCCACAAGCCTAGATGTGTACAACTGTACAATTGCAATTGTCTTGCGCTCTCATGGTCTCTGATGTCTATATGTCTTGAGATCCTAAAAGCACGCCCCGAAGAGTTGGACCGGAAGCCAGAGGAATTTACATAAGCTGGGTGTTTCGAGAAGTTGTTACCTGATTTCTGGATCCTGCTGCTACTGCCCGCAATCAGGCTGCTCTTCATGCTCTTTAAAGACCTTTAACGTCTTCGTCTAAAGATTTACGCGTACTAAGCCATACTAAAAGCCTGGGAGATATCATGTTGCCAATGACCTGCACACCATCTCTTCGCAAGTCTCAGGCTCAAGATCCCGCGATGCAAAGCAACATTTGTCAAGATATGGATAGATACGGGTAGATATGGTACAAACATGTACAAAAACCAGAGGCCACATTTCATGAAGGCCCTCAACATCCAACACAGCTGAGGGAACAGCCTTGTGACACGTATCACATCCATTCATATCCCAACCTTGACCTGTATAGTACAGCCGACGCTACCTGACAACATCTGTCAACACTTCCACTTCGTCCCACGTCGCAAAGTCCGCAAGCCTTTGGAGAAAGCTTTGCCCCAAAGCTGCAAGCTGCAGCACCTCGGTCAAGAACCAACCAGTTTGAATGACAAAGTGACCAAACGGTTGTTGCAATATGCTGCAATGAACATGTAACATCATGCAACGCTCACACACACAATGATGGTCTTCAACAGAATGCACCAGAACCAAGTTTCGATGTATAATGATGTATATACATTCTATACTTTAGTTGCTTTGGCTTATAGATCTCCATTAACAAGTCACTCAGGGCAGGTCATGATCAGACTGTATGGCACTGTATGGATCACCTGCAATCCTCTGCATAGCAGCAACATCAACGCATCATGGATTCCGTTGATGACTAAGACTATAAATGCAAATATGCAAGTGTAATGCCGCATTGAGGGAATGAATCAGCATCTAAGATCAGTATCTTGAGTTCCAAATGACTCAAGAACGGAAAAATCAAGCTCTCATAATAAAATGCCAGAATCGCTGGCCTTTCCCTACAAGATTTTCGAAATTGCGTTGAAAAGACCCGCAAATTAAACGCATGGGGCCAAGGTGCACATAAGACCTGACTGTCCCAGCCAGTGTCGCAGTTGCCGCCATTGGCTTGGACACATCGGACCTTGCAATCAACACGCTGGCTGAGAGAACAAACTTGCACGTCCAGAAAAGTACTTTGACCATCTTCCACCTGATACAGCAAGTGCTTGCACTGAACCCCTGAAAGAGAAAGAGCTTGTCCCGGAGGCCAGGAACACATCATGAGAACCAATTGCAGTGTCCAACCAATACTGATGCGTTCTTTCTCACTTCCGCCATTGACTGGCCTAAGGTGCTCTTGCATCGCTCTAGGACTGCGACCATGACTATGTAGTCTATTGATCGATGGTGCGCGCCAAAGAACTGGAGAATAGACTGCACCAGAGCACACACACACACTCACACTCACTCAGCTTCAGACAAGTGACCATGCTCACTCAATCACCATGTGACCATGTTGACCCTCGAAAGTTCAAAATTCGTGGCAGGCATCAATTCCAAATGGCAATCCACCCGTGGCAGTTTCTCTTCATCTCAAAACTTAGAGCAGTAGCCTGCCCGCGGTTCTGCTTGATTATATATCATTCCTGACCTCAAAACTGCTGTGATGGCTGCTGGTGGCTCAGGAAGTTAAAACCGTTTGAACCCATTTGTCTGCTTTCAAGGAACTTGAGGTGCTATGCAGCAAGCACTTTGCCGTAAACAACAACGCACACCAGCGTCCTAATTTAATTTTAATCTGTTTCACCTACTGTACGCAGTACATAGATCATCGAAGGAAGTTTAGAAGTCGAACTTCCCGCAATATGGACAGATGGAAAAAGCAGAGGTGGGAAGAGTCAGAGAAGAGAAGAGAAGAGAAGAGAAGAGAAGAAAGAAAGAAGATCAGAGAAGAGAAAGAGTCAGCAGAAAGATTTGCGGGTGCGCGTAAAGGTAGAAAAGCCGCGATTCACTGTGTTTTTCCCCGCATCTTTGTGTAGGGTTCTTGTTTATCCCCATCTGGTGCACCCCATTGCACCCCCCAAGTCCTGGGCACCGCGGCACTTTGCGTGGCAGGCGTGACAACCATCGTTTTGAGTGGGCGACATCGACCTAGGTTTTGTGTGGCAGGCGTGGCGCTTGGCGACATGGACCTTCGTTTTGCGTCGTAGGCGTGCCATTTTATGGCACTGGGCTGGATCTGGTGGCGCGCTTGGTCGCCGTTAGTTGCCCGGGGCGCTGCGGCACTTTGCGTGACAGGCGTGGCATTTGGCGACATCGACCTTCGTTTTTGCGGCCAGGTCCCTGCCCTATCCCAACTTCTTCACGATCAGCGAGCCTATGAGGGTGTCGTCGTTTTGTCCATGCTAGCTTCGACCCAACGTGGAAATAAGTGCAGCCAATTTTTCACTTAAGGCAGTGACCCAGTGACCTTTTCAAACTGTTTCCCAACCGCATTATACCACACTACAGTACACAACGCTACAGTGCAGCACGCTACACTAATTACACCACACCACAGCTACAACTACAACTGCAACTACACTACACTAATTACACTACACTACAACTACCATTACACTACAACTACAACTACAACTGCATTACACCACACTACATCCAGCAGCTGTGGTGAGGTGACCACTGCAACCATTGCAACCACTCCAAAAAACACAGCTCCAACCACCGTTCGGACCATCAGTGGATTCACTCTGCCATCTGTGATTCACAACAACCAACCTCTCCTATAGTTTCCTATTTTTGAAACTTCCGCCACCGCCTTGTGCGGTACTTTTCGTTTTTTATTATTCAACATGATAGCAAAACCAACCAGAGCATCTTGGACAGAGACAAGACTGAAGCTTGGCAACCAACGAACTTGGTTCTGAGAAATCCACACCCAATTTCTGCTGGATTCCAGCACATGTAGTCACATGGCTTCTGCAAATGATTTATGCAATCACATGGTGACCTGAATTACTATAGTGATCTATAATTTAGTGAAAAAGTATGGCTAACTAGGGTTCATCGGGCTGGGCAACTAGTGGGCTGAAAGGCTACAACTGGCTGCAACAAGCTTCTGCAGCAATGCCACTGAGCTTTTGCACCTGTTCTCTGACAAGCCATTTGTTCCGATACCAGTGTTGTAAATGCTACTTATGCTGAGAATTGCTCCGAGTGGCATTCAGTGAATCAGGAAGAGTCGGACCAACGATTATGAAGCAGTGACATAAAAAGGTTGCTTCCTCACGTGGGGGTGTAAATCACCTACCCATAAATTCATATATAAATTCTGGATACTATATATATATTATACAACCTGGTAAAGCGAATAAGATGGTGCATTTGTTCATGATATCACTTTTGCATTGCCACACATTTGTCTAGATGGGTTGGCTTCTACGAGTAGATATCATATCTCTGGATGTCTCAGTCGCTTCGTCCAAGTTGGTGTGTCCAATTGCCACATATTGCCAGTGCATTTTAGCAAGGGCGGCCAGTGCGGTGATAGAGATCGCTGAAGCTGCAGTTGTCATGCAGATCTGGCATTTCAAGGCATTTCATGTTTGCTCACAGCCTTGACTCCCGGTTCGCTGGCTAACTTCGGCAAGAAAAAACAATCGGAAAGTCGAAGTGAATGTATATGTTGCTAAAGGCTAAACAATCTGCACATTCCTGCACATGCGCCTGCACTAAATAGCAGCTGAAGAATTGCAAGAAACATCTTGAGAAAAACAATGAAACACCACATATCATGTCCTGTCCAATCTGTCGATTTTTGAATACATAACGAGACGAACACTTTTTCATGACCAAACGCAGAACTTGTCGTCTGGGAGGACTGGATGTGAAACTGGGTTGCTTCTACCATCGCTTCACGATGAAACTCAGCTGCCCTCTGACAAAGTGGACTGTGGAAACAGCGTGGATCAATCAATATGATTCCGGCCTTGTGTCCATGCTTTCTGCGCATGCATCTTCCCACTTTTCTAGCGCAGCTGAATCATTGCAGTTTCCCATTCCGGTATCGGAAATGTCGGGAAGAAATCGCACGTTACATTTGCTCCCAATGAGGGAATTATAAATTGTTGTTGTTAAATTGCACTGCTCAGTGCCTCAGGAAAACAACACGTACGAAACTGTGCATGTAGAGCCCATGGGCGCAAAGCCCTCACGGCAGTGTCATTGGCATCATCAACCGCAATACTACTACCATGAGCGATCAGCGGCACAACAACAATCGCAGCAAGCGCAAGCGGCAAGAAGCCGCCGCCACCACCAGCAGTAGCAGCAACAGCAACAGCAACAGCATCATCGTTGTCATCGTCATCATCGTCATCGTCGTCGTCCCCCTCCTTCTCATGATCATGATGATGATGATGATGATGATGCTGATGATGCTGACGACCCCTCTCATTCCCATCCTTTCTTCTCCTTCTTCTCCGTCTTCTCCTTCTTCTCCTTCTTCGTTTTGCTGTCTTTGTTGTCCTTGTTGCCGGCGTTGTCACAGGCGTTGTCGTTGTCAGTGTCTGTGGTTGTTGTCGTTGTTGTGGTTCCCATGGTTGTTGTGATTGTTGTGGCTGTTGTGGTTGCTGTGGTTGCTGTGTGATTGTTGTGGTTGTTGTGGTTGTTGTGGTTGTTGTGGTTCCCATGGCTGTTGTGATTGTTGTGGCTGTTGTGGTTGCTGTGTGATTGTTGTGGTTGTTGTGGTTCTCGAGCTTGTTGTGGTTGTTGCGGTTGTTGCTTTTGTTGTGGTTGTTGTGGCTGTTGTGATTGTTGTGTTGTTGTGGTTGTTGTGGTTGTTGTTGTTGCCGTGGTTCCCATGATTGTTGCGGCTGTTACGGCTGTTGCGGCTGTTGCGGTTGTGGTTGTTGCGTTTGTTGCGTTCGTTGGGTCTGTTGTTGCGTCTGTTGTTGCGTCTGTTGTTGTTGTTGTGGTTGTTGTGGTGTTGTGGTTGTGTTGGTTGCCGTTCTTGACCTTCCTCTTGTCCTCGTCGTGCTCGTCGTCCTCCTCCTCGTCACCGCCGTCGCTGCTGTTGTTGCTGCTGCTGGCTGCTATTGTTGCCATTGTGTTATTCTTCTGTTATTGCAGTGGTTGTGACCGCGGTCCTGGTCACTTTTCTCAGTATTGTCTTCCTCATCCCTCTTCCCATCATATCACTAGTATTCATGATGATCAATCATTATCAATGATTCACAACCAACAATACGTGTATTGGTGAACATATGTATATGCATTGTATGCATATATATATAGTCTTATATAGTCCAGAATCACAACATCACCTGGACACCACTAACATCCACCCTTGCCTTTCCTACACTTTAGCTCCTCTTCGTTATATTCCTGTCATTCATTGTGCTCTGATGAAAGTCATGGGCATTGCCCCACACCATCCCAACCTTGGGGTTGGCACTAAAGGATGTCCCGGACGCCCATCCACTTTGGTGGGGCCTGCTGTGCAAATAATAACTCGCGGGGTCCGCCGAACAAGTCAGACAACTCAATCTCATGTCATATATGTCATCTCTCATGTCTGGCATTCAAGTTGACGTAAGCACGTGCAGTCGACGTAGCAACTCTGATGCCTCAAAGTGATAGGTCTCCATAAAGTTCAACAAGGCAGTACTGGGGCCATCCTGCCACGAAGCTGGTTAATTTCATGATAGAGTTGCGTTGTTTGCAAACACACTTCACTTAGGAGTTGCCGGCAGTGCGTTGGCCTGGAAGCCGAGCATGCCTTGTGTTTCCTGCATCAGTCTCGGGTGAAGCAGTGCCACAGCAGATAGGATCTCTTAGCGGTCTTAGCGTCTATGAGCGTCTGTTAGCATCTGACCACCCGCTGCAGCTGCACCAGCTTCAAAATTTGTCTGCCAATGGCCTTCAGTAGTCGTCGGGCTACACGCCACTCACCTTCGGAGTAGTTCTGGTACCTGCATAAAATGGCACAAATCCATCTTTAGACCTTGAAAAAGGCAAGTTGCTAACGTGACACCACGGATCAGCACAAATTTGTGTATGTATGTACACGTGCATCCACATGTGTATCGATATACACACAGTATATTGATGTATATTGCACATACATCTCTGTATGCACATACACATATGTATATATATATACTATATACATACATACATACATACATACATACATTACATTACATTACATTACATTACATTACATTACATTACATTACATTACATTACATTACATACATACATACATACATATTGTCACATATATACACGCATAAACATATGTACATATATATACTGTATTATGTATATGTGTATGTAGGCACGCGTCTGCACGTGTGTATGTGTATAATATGTGTATGTATATTATATATATATACATGTGTGTGTGTCAATAATTGCCTGTCATATGTCTATACATCACTGTATATACATATTGATTGTCAGTTTGATCATTATCATGTATTGTTGATCCGGATCATTGATGTCTTCATATTACAAGGGCACCCCATGTTGAATAATTGTTGGAAGTCGGTAGTGTAGACTTTGCGCATCAGCTTCACATCGTCGCTCTGGATGACAAAATCTTGAACCTGGCAGACATTCGGGAAAAAACACAATCCACATTGCGGAACAGTGCAAAGCCTGGCTGATTCCAAATCATTCTGGGTAGCGGAAGAGAATGCAGCTAGTGCAAAAACACCATATGAATCCATATGAATCCATATAAATCCATATGAATCATATGAGGGTTTGTGATCTTGCTCCTACATGTTCAGTGTTGTCACAAAGTCGGGAGGACGATGTTGACATCTGAGGCCCATTTTCTAGTCTTCTCAACCTGCACTTTTCAAGCAACACAAAGCAAAACACAGCGAATGCCCAGCAAATCGCAGAGAAACACAACGCAAATAACACAAATCCACGGTGATCAATGCATCAACGTCAGTTCGCACAATCAAGACTTCGCAGAAGGCGCAAGCTGATCGGTAGCGTTGGTTCAAACCAGAGTTTGCAACAATTGAAGCGGGTTACAGACTATTTCAAGCGTGAATAAGCGAACGCGATACCATGGTTTCTTTTTAAACATGTTGTGATAGCATCTCTACATCGCCATTGGCCTGCTTTCTAAGCTTTTCTAGAGAAGTACGAATACGTACGAAGTCATGTCTTCATGTCTTCGCAGCACAGAATTAAGGAATCAAATCAGGACATATCCCGCAGAATGCGGAGAAGTTGCCAGCCAGTCTTAAGATCAACAAGCAGCCTATAAGCCCCATAAACAAAAGAGAGCACTACAGTAGTGCCATTACTAGTATCCCTGGCTTGGCAATATAATATTCTAAACGGTTCTAAACGCCTGCTTTGTGCCAAGATTGAAAGCTCACTGCGAGCAGTGTGGTTTGGGTCTATACAAACTGTAGGAGTAGGCATTGCTAAAGTGCCCGTGTCCCTGGTTTATGTAGATAAAATGTAGTGAACACGTGCGTGTGAGTGGGGGTCCGCTTGCCAAGATACCAGTACGATTTGTCTTGCCTCCAGAATATGCTTTGATACGATCTATCAGAAGAATGACTAGACTTGATTGAATTGCGTGTGAACATTAGAGGGCCGAGCTTGCTTGAATATCTATGATAAAAACGATGACGTGATGTTGGTGATAATAATGATGGCGATGGCGGTGATGATAGTGTTGATGATGATGGTGATCCCAAAGCTTTCACACAAGAATTACACAAGAAACACGTTTACACACACACACTTTTACACAAAAACTTTTCTACACAAAGGCTTGTACTGACAAAACCTTCTACACACAGACGCTGTTACACAGAATCTTTTACGCAGAAATACTTTTACACCGAAAACACTTTAGGCACAGAAGTATTCACAAAGTTTTGACACACACACACAGATGATGCCGCTTCTACACTCAGGTGCTTTTACACACAAACACTTTTACACACATGTTTTTCTTTACACACAAACAACTTTTACAAATGGGATCAAATGGGTGCATTTACATGCATTTACACACCCAAACTTTGACACACAGGCGCCTTTAACCGCAGGTGCCTTGCAACAGCCATAGCACACAGAAACTTTTACACACTGAAAACTCTTAGGCACAAAAGTCTTTACACGCAGGTTCTCTCACACACACAAGCTTTGACACATAGAAGCGCTTACACACAGGTGCCTTTACATACAGAAATTTATACAGAAGCCTTGACACAAAGAAACTGTTAGACACATCTGAAATGCTGCTACGCACGAGTGCTTTTACACACAGAGAACTTTTGTACACACAGGCACATGTACAGACAGAAGCTTTGACAGTTTTCACCTACATCTGTACACCTGAAGCTAGACATTTGCAATTAATTGCATTTATACAAGTGCAAATGTGTAGATGCTTTCACCTACATCTATACACCTGTATCTGCACATCTGCACATGTGAAGTTGTAGATGTCAATGTGTAAGTCTTGTTGTTGATGATGATCAACATCATCATTATCATGATGATGATGATGACGATGATGACGATGAAAATGATGATGATTATATTTCATTGTCATACAGTAGATCATTATGATGACGAGGAATATGATGATTGGCAGCCGCTCTTTCCAAGGAAACCTTCGCACGAGCTTTGGGGAAAAAGATGGAGAAAGGATTCAAACACATTCAGACAACTAAACAAAGAACGCTTTGGAACCTGCCTCGAAGAGCTGGCGGGCTTTGAAGCGCTGCCGCACATTCCACTCCAAATGATTACTGTCAGCGCTGACAAATGCGGACAAGATTATTGCAATCTAAGAGTCAAGCAGAAATATCAACATATTTGATGTGTGACACTGTGAACTGTGACACCAGTACATTCATGTACATGCACCTTTATCACCAGAGACATCACCAGTTCACATGCTACCTAGAAGAGATATGAAGAGATCATAAAAGCTCTTACTTCTCGGTCAGCAAAGGACCTGTGGTGGAGCTCGATCTGAGATCCAAAGTGATTTTAACATGTTGAACCGTGTTGAACCCCACAAGTACCACCAACTTTTTGAGGGTATACGAGCCAGCAACTGATTTGAGTCTCTGGTTGCTGCGGGCCTGTACTCCCGAACTGGCATGCGTTGAGTTTCCTAGGAGATGTTGAAAGGAGAGGATCCCTTTGACATCCTTTGACGTCCCGATCATGTCCCACAATCTTGAAGCAGAGACCAAACAGGGCTGAGGAACACGCCACATCGTAAACAAACAGGCTCAAAGGAAGCTTGGATCCCTTCATTGTCACCTGCAATGAAGTGCTTGAGTCTGAAGCGACTAACCACGACTAATCCCCAACGGACACAAGGTTGCAACGATTTATTTGTGCATTTTAGTGCATCTGTTCAGCACTTCTTTTGTGCTTGGAAACTCCAAAAAGTGCAATAATAAACCAATATATACCAATATAAAACATGCACACACAATCACACACACACACAAGACACTTCAAACATACATTCCCCACTGAATGAAGTTACTTAAGCGGGCTCGCTCTACTCAGTTCATTTCCGTCTCTCCACCTTGTCAATGAGTCTGCACTGCCTTGCCAAGACCTGGAAACAATGACCATGAAACGTGCGGAAGACAACAAAACAATAATCATATGATAATTACAATAGTAATTTCTTGTCATGATTGAGAACTTTGGAATCACTCCACAGTGACTAGCCAAAACCAGCGCTCACAATGTTGAAAGGTGACTTTTCGGAACGCTTGCACAATTACAACAAGTACTCGCAGTAATTCAACGCCACAGTTCACCAACGTTGGATCTCGCAGAGGTACATTGGAATCACGCAGTTTTTACCCGCGTGGCACATCTATGCCGGATGTCTGGGCGTGAAGGTGTTTCGACAATATTGCTTCACTCACTGCACAACAAGTGCTCCAAGATTTGATTCGATCACCCTTACCTCAAATTGATGCTTTGATGAGATTCGAACAAACAGCAGGTAGGACAATCCTGGTGTTCGAACAATAATTTTACAAAATTAGGCCAAACCAGTAAAGCAATTAAAGATAATTGCAGTCACTTACAGTTTTGCTTTTAGCAAGAGCGTTTCCCCGATATGTTTGCTATCTACGAGTAGGTTTGAAAGATGTGTTAGTTAGATATGATTAGATGACACGCCTTGATTAACCTCCGATGACCTTGACCTTAACCCGTCTATAGACGGGAAGGACGACCTTCATTAACAAGCAGCGACATGCGCTGGAGATAGCTGGCGCCCCCACCAAGCCTCCCTGAAATTCTAAACCTAAGACTTTGCCCTATGCTTAGTATTCTCTACGAGTCCTACCAGTAGCAGCAAAGTAGCAGCAATGTCAAGCGATTGCTGGCGACTACACCTTGGACCAACTTAGACCAACTTGGAGCTTTGCCTTGGGCAAAAATGTCTCACAAGATATCACGGGCCTTGGAGCACAACGACACACAGTCCTGCGAGACCAGCATGCTCACCGTGTAGACCTCCAGAGCACTGCCAGAGAACGAAAAAGGAGCAGGATAGGAGTAGGTAATCTCGATCTTCTTTTTTGCCTTGTGCACATGTTCACACATTCTTGCAAACGTATGCAAATGTGCAAATTGCCTTCCCGAAAAACGTTTCCACAAAAAGGGATGCTACAGGATGCTACTTGTGATGCTACATGCCATTACATGCCAGTCTATTCTCAGACCCTTGAAAGGAATGCTACGTTGAAAAGATGTCGAAATCAGCCTTGGTGGCATGCTCCAAGCTTTCTGCAATGCTTACGTTTGGCGACAAATAGGACCTGAGATGATTGGCTTTTGCGAATCATGTTGGGCAGAAAGAAAAACATGTAAAAACATTGAGAAAATCAGAAAAAACAATTTCACAATGTTCGCATCCACCTGAGTCAAAGTCGAAAGCATCAAGGATCATCAAGGTCTGTAAAGGATTGTAAAGGTATCGGTATGTATGTAATTTATGTAATGCAAGGAGACTTTTGGAGATGGGCCCAGCTGAGTTTGCTCAGGCCCTCAAGTGATAATCTGATAAACATAGACCAGCAAAATCAATCAGAACCGGATTGTCCAAAATAGAAGGCATGCATTGGTTGCACTGTCGAAGGTTCAGAAACAGACAGTTTGTCAGAGCTGGGTGTTTCAGAAGTTTTCTTTATCCCGTGGATTCGAATTCTGGCAAACCAAGTCTGAGAACAGCACGCATCAATCTTGAATTCGCTTCCAACCGCACCCTGTTGCGAAGAATGCACATAGATACAAGAAGATACAAGAAGATACAAGAAGATACAAGAAGATACAAGAAGATACAATAAGATACAATAAGATACAAAAAGATACAAGAAGATACAAGAAGATACAAGAAGATACAAGAAGATACAAGAAGATACAAGAATATACAAGAAGATACAAGAAGATGCAAGATGATACAAGAAGATACAAGAAGATACAAGAAGGGTCAAGAAGATACAAGAAAATACAAGAAAATACAAGAATATACAAGAAGATACAAGAAAATACAAGAAGATACAAGAAGATACAAGACGATACAAGACGATACAAGAAGATACAATAAGATACAAGAAGATACAAGAAGATACAAGAATATACAAGAAGATACAAGAAGATACAAGAAAATACAAGAAGACACAAGAAGATACAAGAAGATACAAGGATATACAAGAAGATACAAGAAGATACAAGAAGGTACAAGAAGATACAAGAAGATATAAGATGATACAAGAAGATACAAGAAAATTCAAGAAGATACAAGACGATACAAGAAGATACAAGAAGATACAAGAAGATACAAGAAGATACAAGAAGATACAAGAAGATACAAGAAGATACAAGAAAATACAAGAAGATACAAGAAGATACAAGAAAATACAAGAAGATACAAGAAGATACAAGACGATACAAGACGATACAAGAAGATACAATAAGATACAAGAAGATACAAGAAGATACAAGAATATACAAGAAGATACAAGAAGATACAAGAAGATACAAGAAGATACAAGAAGATACAAGAAGATACAAGAAGATACAAGAAGATACAAGAAGACACAAGAAGATACAAGAAGATACAAGATGATACAAGAAGATACAAGAAGATACAAGAAGGTACAAGAAGATACAAGAAGATACAAGAAGATACAAGAAGATACAAGAAGATACAAGAATATACAAGAAGATACAAGAAGATACAAGAAGATACAAGAAGATACAAGAAGATACAAGAAGATACAAGAAGATACAAGAAAATACAAGAAGACACAAGAAGATACAAGAAGATACAAGGATATACAAGAAGATACAAGAAGATACAAGAAGGTACAAGAAGATACAAGAAGATATAAGATGATACAAGAAGATACAAGAAAATTCAAGAAGATACAAGACGATACAAGAAGATACAAGAAGATACAAGAAGATACAAGAAGATACAAGAAGATACAAGAAGATACAAGAAGATACGAGTATACAACATCATACAACCAAAGACGCATACCTCTGGAAGTGAAACTTTTCTTGCCACTCCCTTTCACGTGCTGCAAAATCCAAGTCGGGTCACACTGCAAAGGACAGGTTTTTAAACAAGAATAATATGATAAATACAACATAAAGACAGATGTGTAAAGACTCAGATTTCCAAAATTGCTCATTGCAAGACAACCAGTGTACTACGGTACAGTGCTATATATGCTATGCATTGCAATGCAATTCTACAAAATGCTACAGGTCTTGTTTTCTCGTCAGCGTCGGTTGAGATGGGTTGAGCCTCGATGGCCCAGCCGCGGTGAAGTCCAAAACTAAGGTTCACTCTGCAGTTCGCGCCCAGTCTTTGTATGAGTCCTTGGTTCGTGCTTCGATATGCTTCGGTTGGGTATTCTTTGGAAAGAAATACCAGGTTGCTGACAGATCTGACAGTTTGAAGCTGACGTATGATGCATGTTCAAGGGAAAATGCAAATACCAATGGTGTTACCAATGCTGCTCTATGGATTCACAAACCTTGGGCTGTGATGGGCTGTGATGGGCTGAGGGATCCACCTGGATGGGTACGATAGTCAGCAAGAGTTCTGTTGCTGTGCGCACAGCCCAGAATCCTCACGCCGACCAAATTTTGAACAACTTCTGCATGTATCTCATCTATTCTCATCTTGTATATCTGCATATTGCGTTGACATGAATCTGCTGAATTTGAACTAGCTTGAATCTGGAAATCTGAAACTTCTCAACTTGATCAAGTCCCAATCAGATTAAGTTCCGCCCCCAATTGAGTGATGACCAGTTGCTTTTCTCACCATTGCAGTCCTAATGCATGACACCATTGCCATATCAGCCAAGCGCATCTGCTGCTGGCTATTCAGGCCTGAATTGAATTCAACAAACGACTCCAGCAAATCCCAGGTCCTTCGGTTGCTCTCCCAGAGGAAAATTAGGAACTGCCGAAAGATAGTGAAATCTGAGAAAGTTCTAGCTGGTGTCCAGTTGGCAAGGGTTGAGTTGCATTTGTACCTGATCCCTGTGGCACGTGCACCATGTACGAACATGCACGAAGTGTAATGAGGCCTGTGCAACTGTACTAGGATGTACTAGGCCTATTGCTCCTACTGAATCCTACTGAATCCTATTGAATCCAATTGACCTGGCCAACACGGGACATCTGCTCTGATCGCCAAGGTCCGTGCTCCCAAGTCTCCAAATCAGGAGGAATCTGTCACCTCGGGGCCAAAAAGGCGGACCTTCTCTGTCATTGAAACACCCAAAGCATTCGAAAGCATCTGAAAGAATCTCCAAGCTAAGTAAAATACATACTTGCAAGATGGTTTAAGATGGTTTAAGATGGTTTAAGATGGTTTAAGATGGTTTAAGTAGTTTAAATTACTTTAAATTCCTCGCCAAATCATGTTAAAGCTCCGTGGCAATACAAGTCAATGCAAGCGATCAAAAAGATACATGAAAGATATTTTACAGTAAAAGATCATAAGCGCGTCCTGAATTGCTCGAGTTGGAATCTGCTGAAACAGTCCTAGGAGCGCACCACTATTTTTATTTGGAGCTCCATGGAACTCGCACACAAGCCCATGAACCTTGATTGCGAAGCAAAGTGCCGGCTGTGAGAAAGACAACAAAAGCAACAAAATCCCTGGCATCACTTAATGGAAAGAATCAAGAATATGCACCAATGTGCACGACGATGCGCAGGTGTCACTAAGCAAGGTACAATCTCAGCAATCTGGTTGACAAATGTCATAACCTCAGTGACAAACAGCAGGCCACACCAGGAAAAAACATAGGCATTGACTGGCACCCACACCATACTCTGATGTCTGCTCTTTGCTCTATTTGCCAAGTCCGTTCACTGGGATAATTTTTTTCCCACAGAATGTATCGCTTCTTCGGGGCTGAAATATTCCTGTAGAAGCTGCACATTGGTCAATTAGCGATTTGTGGAACTCAGACTCAGATGTTGGAGCTGTATCACTACCCTTTTAGCGGACCATACCCAAATGTAAAATACATTGTTCAAGGTGTTTTTGAGGGGGACCTTGAAAATGTAAGTTTACATTTTGACGGTATTTAACAAAACCCTCCCCACAAAAAGGTCACCTCAGGGACGTTCAGCGACCAATTTTACATTTAAAGGGGAGGGGTCCTCAAAAACGTATCTTAATATTCTTAATGTAACAATTACTGTAATGTATCTTAATGTATCTTACATTTTGGATCATTTTGGTATGGCCCCGGTGGTGATGGAGCTGTGGCCCTGTGGCCCCAGCCTTTCCTTGCAGCACCTCTGTCGCGGTGCTAAAGTCGCGAATACAGGCAGAGCCGATGATGCAGTCCACCCTTCTGCCTGCATTGCAATTATACATAATTATATACACTGTAATTAGAAGTAATATCAGAACATATCATAAGTATTCATAAGTAATATCACATGACAAAGGAATATAACGGAATCGCATGAAATCACGCATTGAGTATCAAGGAAGACGCTGCAGGATGCATCAGGAATTTGCGGAATGGTTTCTCAATGATGCCTGAATGCCATTGCAGCGTGATGTTAACTCACTCTGCGCGCGCAATCTGGACTCTGGACCACATTTGGCTACAATTTGGCAACAGGACAAGTTAGATTAGTTAGATGTTGAATTGATGAACAAATTGATGAACATTCCGAGTAACAACATTCCTTTCATAATTTTCATAATGTTGATGTCCCCTGATGCAGAATTTTGACAGTTTCAGGCCTGGCACCATTGCATTAACACCTGCAGAGTCCAAGCCCTGCATGTTGTCTGCCACAATGCGTGCGCCAGCCTGCAGAAGGTGCTGCAATCTGACACATCTGGCACTAAGAGGCATAAAGACCGCACAAATCAGCAAGTTGTACAGATTGTACAGCAACAAAATCAACAAATTAAATGTTGGTAGATGTTGGTAGTGAATTGTCAACTCTAGGGCACATCAAGCTAGACTAGGCTAGACTTGTGATTTCCTCAATGTTTGTGATATGAACCTCCCCGAAGCCCAAAGCCAGCAAAGACCCGAGCCTCAGGCTTCAATAGTATCTTTACTATACAGCGTTTTCTCTGAGAACATCGAACACATTTGCAGGCTTCATGTTTCGTTTTTTTTGATGCAAAACTGGGAAACATGACGCACCATTTTGAGCAAGGCACCTCTTGGATTAGATGCTGCAAGTGCTGCTTCACTTGCAAGAAACTTGAAGGCTGCAATGTACTAATATCAAATGGCATCAAATGGTATCAAGCAGTATTGACGCCAAGCATCTTTATGATTGTCTTCTCCAGAATGGCAGTCTCCATCATCCTGAACAAAACAAAACCTCAATGGAGCCTCCCCTCTTGCAGCTTGTAGGGTCTCTTCGGCTTTGGGGATCGAACGCATCTTCCCGAATGGGGCCTCCAATAGCATGAAGACATGTACAATGGCTCCACTAGCTACAGCATTGCGAAGTATTGCGAACTTGAAAGATCTTGAAAGATCTTGAAAGATCTTGAAAGATCTTGAAAGATCTTGAAAGAGCTTAACGCATCTTAATGCATCTTGATGGCCTCCGAAAGGAGACGTCAGTGCAATGGCATGACTGAGATGTGCTTTTGGACATTCCAGTGTCAATGCTGTCGGCCTTTGAAAGTAAGCCACCCAATTGTCTTGGACCTGGCAGCAGAAAGTGAATCAGTCAGCAAATTTGGTTGCGATGCCAACAGGGTCAAGTTGCAAGCATGCCAGCAAGACAACCATCCCATATGGTACTTCTCCAGCCAAACATGCTGTTTCTCCCTAGGCTTGCGCAAGGTCTGAAGAGAATAGAATTCGCCAATGTTGCTTTCATGTGACATGCTCACCGTGCGAAACAAAAAAGGAGGATTGACACGGATCAACAATCCGTGTCGTCGATGTCAATTTGCCACTTTGCTGCTTGCCTGTTGTTGGTGTCCCTAAACTTCTTCATCTCTTCACCCTGTCCGCAATGAGCTAGTGATAGTCTGACTGATCAGCACAATGGTTCGAGATATGCCGACCATCACAGTAAACACCTTAAGCACATTGCGCAAACATCGCAGATTTAGAGTATCGATGGAGCCTTGAATTCATCATCCGCCATCTTCATGGCGGCTAAGGGGTTGTCTCTGATCAGATTGACCTGCATAGGATGCAATTTTGGCACACGCACACAGAGTTATATTTTCATAAATCTGATCCAACAAAAATCCAAAGAAATAAAGACAGAAAAGAGGCACATCCTGCAAGTGCCACAACAGGGGGATGCCACTAGTGCCATTGCACAGGACCACTGGGTGCTGCACCTTTTCAATCATCCGCTCCACAGGTCTCAAAACTAAATTATTTGCATCCTGCACGAGACGGGTAGATGGACAGTAACATGATCCGTCTCATGAGAAATCTAGGAGCCTGGAACAGAACA
Organism: Cladocopium goreaui; assembly: GCA_947184155.2. Taxonomy (NCBI): domain Eukaryota; class Dinophyceae; order Suessiales; family Symbiodiniaceae; genus Cladocopium; species Cladocopium goreaui. Next base: position 83,955 of record CAMXCT020002104.1, on the reverse strand, counting down.
ACTCCAAGCTATTCCCTCCAAGCTATTCCAAGCGACTGAAACCATGCATTAGACATCATTAGACATGTGTTATACAAACATTGGACGCAAGACATTGCTTCACTTGATGTCTTGAGTGGCCAACCTTGGAGAACTGCATGGATGCTCCACACAAGACCAGGCAAATAAACGCCTCAACGAAGCAATATTGCTGAGCACATCAATGCAAATCATTGCGTTCACATGCATTTACTGTCGATTTTTGGAAAAGGCACGACTTCTGGAGTGAAGTTATCTCAAGCTATTTGCCACGATTTCAATGGCTGAGGCACCCTTTTAGCACGTGTGTGTAAGGATCCATCATTCAGACATTCACGGTACGGAAGGCAGATGATTTTGATAATGTTTGCTTTTGACAAATATCATTTTGACTCGAGGCTCAAACTGTCAGCATAATGTTGAAGAGGGACTCTTGTTTGACAAACGGCCTGCTTCAGCTCTTGCTACGGAGCATGCTTGCAGTTGCAATATGAAAGGCCAACTAAATATAGATACATTCTGTTGGCTGTGTCAACCTTTTGCGAACGAGATCTATATACACTGATACAAGATGACGACCAGAGCGACACGTCATGAACAGTTGCGTTTAGGCTTTGCTGCGAGCCTGTCACTTGTCACACAGGCTTTTGGCAGAATAAATGTGATACCGAGATGCAAGAGAGACGGGGAATGACAGGGATGGTGGTGCAACTTGAGTGCAATGGAATGACACATATCAAGTATCAGGTATCAGTGATTTCCTGATAGTTCATGGTGAAAAACAAACTGTGCAGCTCTCGGTAGCAAAGGCGGACCTGGCATCAAAAAAGAAGGCCAGGTGCCAGTCTTCGAACTGATGCCTGAGGTCAGCACGATCAAATACTAAAGTTACTAAAGACTCCATGCTGAATCCATGCTGCAAGGACAGTTCTGATAAGTTCTGATAAGTTCTGATAAGTTATGATAAGTGCTGATAAGTGCTGATAAGTTCTGATAAGTTCTGATAAGTTCTGATAAGTTCTGATAAGTTCTGATAAGTTCTGATAAGTTCTGATAAGTTCTGATCGAGGGGCTGCGTGATGAGAGTTGGTCGGATGGTAAAGCGTTCTTGCGGCCGCAAATCGTCTGGGCACCTCAAGATCGGGGGCAGAGCTACTCAGCTACTCCCAGTTGCACATGGGAGGCCTGAAGGGACTCGTTCCGTACATAAAGAACATGAAGAGCTTCGAAGAGCTACAGTATGTCACCCCTCGACTTCCGGTCCAGTTTCCTACAGCTATGCTCAATGACAGTTAAGGGAGGCCGGTACAATTACAAGCCATTGACGATTACAAGTTACAATAGCAGGAAGTCCAGCCCTTGCATCGAATCCGGGCAGTTTCGCAAGGACACAAAAACATCATTGAAAGCATTGGAACGTATTTGAACACTATTTTTAACTACTGGGACTCTCCGGTGCAACCTTTCTCTCACTTGCTACTTGCTACCTCTTGCCCTTAAAGATTGTAGAATATTGTATAAATCTTCGGTGCCGTGCGCTTCCTGGGTGAAGCATACTTTATCATCTTTGCATCATATTTGCCAGTGTGAGCATTCAATTCAAGCATCAACCTCTGCTACTCTTTTGTTTGTGCCATGGTTGAGTATCCTTTCTCTCTGTGAATGACACTAGATGACACTAGAATCACTAGAAATCCACAAATTGCATTGATGAAGATTGAGATACATTGAGATACATTGAGATACATTGAGATACATAATGGATCATAATGGATCATAATGGTGTGCATCCTTACAGCATGTCCCTTTGACAGGCCCAAGGCTCGGCTAAGGATTACAAGAGTTTCTGGGGAGAATGAGAAACTTGTCTTCACGCGTTCTTGCAGTAAAACGTCTTGCCAGTGGGAACAGTTTTTCATCATGTCATACATGTTCCTTGGCTCAAGACTTCACTTCATAGCTTATCTTGTCCTGCTCATGGACAGTTCAAGGGAACACTTGCTTTTGCCAGCCAATGTGTTTGTACGCCGAAAAAACATGCTCCACCCAGATTCTCCACACAAGACGTTGTCCTTATAGGCCGAAGACAGGAGTGATGTGCCAACATGATTCCAGCCGCCATACTGCGACAGATTGTGCACACGCACGCATACAAAGACCCAGCACAGTTTGAGCAGCCCAGTAGACTCTTTTTTAGAAGGTTTCATGCAACAGCCAACATCCGATGCACACCCAGTACATAATCAGCGCAAATTTTGACGGAATCTCATATATATATATACATGTGTTTAAATGTTGTTCAGATGTTCTGTGATGTTCTCTGTTAAGACTGTTACATTCTGTTCATCTGTGCCAAGTCTCTGTCTCTGGTCCCTTGCCTTGCACTCAATGGACCAGTTCCCTGAGAGCAAGTCCTGCGCCTGCGCGGTTTGAGATAAACTCTCCAGGTGTAACCGGTGTAACCCCTAAAGCTCTCACAATCTGCGCGGCTTACATTCACTGGGCCTCTGATGGAAGGTCACCTGTTACATAGACCTCACGAGCACACAACGAATGGACTCATCCTTCGTGACTGCGTCATCTGGATATATGAAAGCTGAATCAATTACAACTCGATGTACAGTATGTTGCCTCGATTGTCACAAATCAAAACACAATTAGCTGTTGCGGTAGGTGAGGCTACCTACATACAAATCTACAAAGCTTGTTGGTCTCCTGCAATTATATAAATAGCAACACTTTGCTGTCAATCGATGTCGATGTCTTAATGTTTGAACTGAGACTTCCACAAAGTTCTTCTCTGACATGCTCAAAGCATAGGAATCCCAAGCTGTGACGGTGTCTCTATGTAGAGTGGCCTGTACACAGTCATAAAAAACAGTGCCTTCCGTCGGGTCGGGGAAATCCGGACAGGCAGAACTACAACACAAAACCATCCGTGTGATGTATTTACATTTACTTATATCGTATTATATTATAGCGTATTGTATTCTATCACATTATGTTGTAATTAGATTGGATCTTATTGTGCATTACATATTTTGCATGATATTGTATTATATCATATTACATTGTATGATATTATATTATATCTATTATATTATTGTCTCTTATCATATTGCATTCGAATACACAATATTATTTTACATTGCATTACAATATAACGTTATATTATATTATCCGCCGACCCCGGCAGACGCAAGGGGGAGCGCGCCAGGGAATAAGACAAGCAAAGACAAGCACAGCCAGTACTATATCCGCCGACTATCCGCCGACCCCGGCAGACGCAAGGGGGAGTGCGTAAGGGAAAAAGAGTTTATGACACAGCTGCCAGGAAAGAATAATAATAATTCGCTGACCCCGGTCGATGCAAGGGGGAGCGCGTAAGGGAAGAAGAGGTGCTGCACTGCTACTTTTACTACCAGGCAGCAGCAGGCAGCAGCAGGCAGCAGGCAGCAGGTAGCAGCCAGCAGCAGCCAGCAGCAGCCCGCACCAGCCAGCAGCAGCCAGCAGCAGGCAGCAGTAGGTGTCTGGCAGGCAGCATCCGGCAGCAGCAACCAGCAGCAGCCGGCGTTAGGCAGCCAGCAGCAGCCAGCAGCAGCCAGCAGCAGCCAGCAACAGCCAGCAGCAGGCAGGAGCAGGCAGCAGCCAGCAGCAGGCAGGAGCAGCAGGCAGGAGCAGCAGGCAGCAGCAGGCAGCAGCAGGCAGCAGGCAGCAGGATTCTATTTTAATTTTATTTTATGGCAGCAACAGCAAGAGCAACAGCAACAGAAAGCAACGTTAGGCAGTTGGGGCCGTTGTCGGGAGGCCCGGTCCGTCCTTCAGGGCCCTGCTGTTTGGGCGTGGCGGAGGCGCCGTTTCTGAGCTTGGAAAGCTCGAAGACGGCTACTTTTCTTGTAGGTTCAGAAAGCAACGTTAGGCCGTTGGGGCCGTTGCCGGCAGGCCCGGTCCGCCCTTTAGGGCCCTGCTGTTTGGGCGTGGCGGAGGCGCCGTTTCTGAGCTTGGAAACACATTTTTCCCATCCGGGGGCTGTCTTTTGAACAGAAGGAGCTGTCTTTTCGCCCTTTAGGGCCCTGCTGTTTGGGCGTGGCGGAGGCGCCGTTTCTGAGCTTGGAAACACATTTTTCCCATCCGGGGGCTGTCTTTTGAACAGAAGGAGTTAGTCGGGTTTCAGAAGTGGCGTTTGGCCCCCTTTTTAGGGTTCCTTTGCTACGTTTTGGGCACGAAATTAGGTGGTGTTTTGCCGTTGCGCGTGTGGTACAAAGCCATGCCTTTTGTGATTGGCGGGCTGGTTGGCTGCAAGATGTGGCAAACCTGCGTAACAAGCTGAAAAGTCTCAGTTTTAGTCGGGTTTCAGAAGTGGCGTTAAGAAACGTACATTTTGGACTCGGTTCGTCCTTTAGGGCCATTGTGTTTTGCTGCCGGGAGGCGCGGCAGCAGCCAGAGCAGCGGCTGTGGCAGTAGCAGCGGCAAGCTTCTGGTAGGAGATTTCAGAAGAGACGTTCCGGCCCCGGGAAATGTATATTTTGGACTCGGTTCGTCCTTTAGGGCCATGGTGTTTTGCTGCCGGGAGCTGCGGCAGCAGCTAGAGTAGCGGCCGTGGCAGTAGCAGCGGCTCTTAAAAAGCGGGAAAATGATAATTTCCGCACCCACAGCAAGCTTTTTGTAGGATTTTGTAGGATTTCAGAAGGGACGTTCCGGCCCCGGGAAACATATATTTTGGACTCGGTTTGTCCTTTAGGGCCATGGTGTTTTGCTGCCGGGAGCTGCGGCAGCCAGAGCAGCGGCCGTGGCAGTAGCAGCGGCAAGCTTTTTGTAGGATTTCAGAAGGGACGTTCCGGCCCCGGGAAACGTATATTTTGGACTCGGTTCGTCCTTTAGGGCCATGGTGTTTTGCTGCCGGGAGCTGCAGCAAGCAAAGACAAGCAAGTTTAGGCACACCACCACCAGAAGCAGCAATCTAGCAGCAGGAACAGCAGGAACAATTGCAGATGATTTCGCGTCATTTTTGGCACGAAATTAGGTGGTGTTTTGCTGTTTCGAGTGGGTTTCGAAAAAGACTCTAAGATGTCTGGCTGTTGGTTTCTTGCCTTAGAGGTTGGTTCATGGCACGGCAGGAGCAGCAGCAGCAGCATCAGCAGATGCGAGCACCAGCATCACCACCACCAGAAGCAGCAGCAGCAGCAGATGCAGCTTCAATACAGCAGCAGGAACAGCAAGAGCAGCAGCAGCAGCAGCAGCAGCAGTGTTCTTTAGGGCCATTGTGTTTTGCTGCCGGGAGGTGCGGCAGCAGCCAGAGCAGCGGCTGTGGCAGTAGCAGCGGCAAGCTTCTTGTAGGAGATTTCAGAAGGGACGTTCCGCCCCGGGAAACGTATATTTTGGACTCGGTTCGTGCTTTAGGGCCATCGTGTTTTGCTGCCGGGAGCTGCAGCAGCAGCAAGAGCAGCGGCCGTGGCCAGTGGCAGCGGCTCTTAAAAAGCGGGAAAATGATAATTTCCGCACCAACAGCAAGCTTTTTGTAGGATTTTGTAGGATTTCAGAAGGGACGTTCCGGCCCCGGGAAACATATATTTTGGACTCGGTTTGTCCTTTAGGGCCATGGTGTTTTGCTGCCGGGAGCTGCGGCAGCAGCCAGAGCAGCGGCCGTGGCAGTAGCAGCGGCAAGCTTTTTGTAGGATTTCAGAAGGGACGTTCCGGCCCCGGGAAACGTATATTTTGGACTCGGTTCGTCCTTTAGGGCCATGGTGTTTTGCTGCCGGGAGCTGCAGCAGCAGCCAGAGCAGCGGCCGTGGCAGTAGCAGCGGCAGCATGTGAGTCCAGCAGCAGCAGTAGCAATAAGGTAAAAACTGATTAATAAAATTGTAAAACAATGATACTTTCCGCACCAGCAACAAGCTTTGTGGTACAAAGCCATGCCTTTTGTGATTGGCGGGCTGGTTGGCTGCAAGATGTGGCAAACCTGCGTAACAAGCTGAAAAGTCTCAGTTTTAGTCGGGTTTCAGAAGTGGCGTTAAGAAACGTACATTTTGGACTCGGTTCGTCCTTTAGGGCCATTGTGTTTTGCTGCCGGGAGGCGCGGCAGCAGCCAGAGCAGCGGCTGTGGCAGTAGCAGCGGCAAGCTTCTTGTAGGAGATTTCAGAAGGGACGTTCCGGCCCCGGGAAATGTATATTTTGGACTCGGTTCGTCCTTTAGGGCCATGGTGTTTTGCTGCCGGGAGCTGCGGCAGCAGCCAGAGTAGCGGCCGTGGCAGTAGGGAAAATGATAATTTCCGCACCAACAGCAAGCTTTTTGTAGGATTTTGTAGGATTTCAGAAGGGACGTTCCGGCCCCGGGAAACATATATTTTGGACTCGGTTTGTCCTTTAGGGCTATGGTGTTTTGCTGCCGGGAGCTGCGGCAGCCAGAGCAGCGGCCGTGGCAGTAGCAGCGGCAAGCTTTTTGTAGGATTTCAGAAGGGACGTTCCGGCCCCGGGAAACGTATATTTTGGACTCGGTTCGTCCTTTAGGGCCATGGTGTTTTGCTGCCGGGAGCTGCAGCAAGCAAAGACAAGCAAGTTTAGGCACACCACCACCAGAAGCAGCAATCTAGCAGCAGGAACAGCAGGAACAATTGCAGATGATTTCGCGTCATTTTTGGCACGAAATTAGGTGGTGTTTTGCTGTTTCGAGTGGGTTTCGAAAAAGATGTCTGGCTGTTGGTTTCTTGCCTTAGAGGTTGGTTCATGGCACGGCAGGAGCAGCAGCAGCAGCATCAGCAGATGCGAGCACCAGCATCACCACCACCAGAAGCAGCAGCAGCAGCAGATGCAGCTTCAATACAGCAACAGGAACAGCAAGAGCAGCAGCAGCAGCAGCAGTGTTCTTTAGGGCCATTGTGTTTTGCTGCCGGGAGGTGCGGCAGCAGCCAGAGCAGCGGCTGTGGCAGTAGCAGCGGCAAGCTTCTTGTAGGAGATTTCAGAAGGGACGTTCCGCCCCGGGAAACGTATATTTTGGACTCGGTTCGTGCTTTAGGGCCATCGTGTTTTGCTGCCGGGAGCTGCGGCAGCAGCCAGAGCAGCAGCCGTGGCCAGTGGCAGCGGCTCTTAAAAAGCGGGAAAATGATAATTTCCGCACCAACAGCAAGCTTTTTGTAGGATTTTGTAGGATTTCAGAAGGGACGTTCCGGCCCCGGGAAACATATATTTTGGACTCGGTTTGTCCTTTAGGGCTATGGTGTTTTGCTGCCGGGAGCTGCGGCAGCAGCCAGAGCAGCGGCCGTGGCAGTAGCAGCGGCAAGCTTTTTGTAGGATTTCAGAAGGGACGTTCCGGCCCCGGGAAACGTATATTTTGGACTCGGTTCGTCCTTTAGGGCCATGGTGCTTTGCTGCCGGGAGCTGCAGCAGCAGCCAGAGCAGCGGCCGTGGCAGTAGCAGCGGCAGCATGTGAGTCCAGCAGCAGCAGTAGCAGTAAGGTAAAAAACTGATTAAGAAAATTGTAAAACAATGATACTTTCCGCACCAGCAGCAAGCTTTTTGTGAAGGGACGTTCCGACCGCAGGACGTATATTTTGGACTCGGTTCGTCCTTTAGGGCGATGGTGTTTTGCTGCCGGGAGCTGCAGCAGCGGCCGTGGCAGTAGCAGCGGCAGCAGTGGCTCCAAGAGCAGCAGTAGCAGTAAGAAACGCACATTTTGGACCCGGTTCGTCCTTTAGGATCTTTGGGGCCATTGTATTTTGCTGCCGGGAGCTGCGGCAGCAGCCAAAGCAGTCTTAAAAAGGGAAAAAATGATAATTTCAGCACCAACAGCTTATGGGTGTTTATGGATGTTTATGGTAGATACATCTAGTTGCTATGGTTCTTAAAGCAAGCTATAACTGGGGGGGCACCACCTTGTAATCTCTAAGAATGGCAAGCGGTTCGTCCTTTAGGACCATGGTGTTTTGCTGCCGGGAGCTGCAGCAGCATCCAGAGCAGCAGCCGTGGCAGTAGCAGCGGCAGCAGTGACTCCAACAGCAGGAGTAGCAATAAGAAACGCACATTTTGGACTCGGTCCGTCCTTTAGGGCCATGGTGTTTTGCTGCCGGGAGCTGCGGCAGCAGCCAGGGCAGCGGCCGTGGCAGTAGCAGCGGCAAGCTTTTTGTAGGATTTCAGAAGGAACGTTTCGGCCCCGGAAAACGTGCATTTTGGACTTGGTTCGTCCTTTAGGGCCATGGTGTTTTGCTGCCGGGAGCTGCAGCAGCAGCCACAGCAGCGGTGGTGGCAGTAGCAGCGGCAGCAGTGAGTCCAGCAGCCGCAGTAGCAGTAAGGTAAAAAACTGATTATAATAACTTTCCGCACCAGCAGCAAGCTTTTTGTAGGATTTCAGAAGGGACGTTCCGACCGCAGGACGTATATTTTGGACTCGGTTCGTCCTTTAGGGCCATGGTGCTTTGCTGCCGGGAGCTGCAGCAGCAGCCAGAGCAGCAGCCGTGGCAGTAGCAGCGGCAGCAGTGACTCCAACAGCAGCAGTAGCAGTAAGAAACGCACATTTTGGACTCGGTTCGTCCTTTAGGGCCATGGTGTTTTGCTGCCGGGAGCTGCGGCAGCAGCCAGAGCAGCGGCCGTGGCAGTAGCAGCGGCAGCAGCAGCAGCAGCAGTAGCAGCTGCAACAGAACTTTCCGCAAAAAATGCTGTTTGTGGTGGTCCTTTAGTGCCAGTCTGTTTTGTTACGGGGAGATGCCGGGAGCTGTTGTTTTCGCAGCAGCAGCAGCAGCAGGAACAATGTGTTGAAACATGCTGCTCTTGTAACGTTGCAGAACTCACCTCAGGCATTTTTTCGGAATTATTCTAGAGTTCGAGAAGATACGTTATAGCCTTTTTGCTGGTGCGGGCCTGGATTCACATGTGGGCGGGCCGCAATTGCCACAAGCAACACAGCAGTTGTTAATAAAAGAATATAAAAGAATATAAAAGATGTACCTTGGCAGACAAGAAAGTACTGCAACTGGTCGTTTGTTGTCAGCTTGCGTGCCATTGCGTTAGGCGGCACATGCGGCCACTGGGTTGTTTGTGTTTGCTTTGGATTCGCCCAAATTTCTTGGTGCTCTGCACGCAGGTCCCACAAGTCGGGCATGTGTGCGAATAGCGGATCGTAGGCAGCGTCGGCCGGAGAAGCCCATCTTGCACGCGAAACTGTTTTCCACACACGCGTCGGTGGTTGATATGTCCGGAAGCAGTTGACGTAGTAACTGAACCTTGGCAAAAAGGGCATGTGTACACATAAAGCTCCTGCTGTGGTGTTGCAAGAGGTACTTGCAAGGCTTGATCTATTTCTTTCTCAGTAGCAACTTGATTTGTGGCTTCTTTTTCGCTCGTCCTCGCGCAGCGTTTGTGTTTTTTTCTGTGGTCTCCGATTGCTTCCCATGTCTCGCGGAGAATTTGTCGACGGCGCAGCGTCTCACGGACAGATTGCAGACGTTGTATGCTAGACTTCGCAGCTCGCTTACGCACATTCGCTTGCACGACAATAGCACGGCAAGCATTGCAAGTTTGCCTGCCATTTTGACCACCGCCCGGGCGCATTTTGTTATAATGGGAGAATTGCAGCGTAGGTAATTTTTGGTGGCAGCGTGCACATGTCCATTTTCCTTGCTTTTGACAATGTAGGCATAGCCTCCTCTCTGGCTTGCTTGCTTTCCATGCTGGCACCGTGAAATATTCTTTTGTGAGCTTCTTTGTGCAAGAGAAACATTGTTTCACTGCATCACACGACATGCAAACTCTGTAAAGACTCCACCGCGGGTTGTGATGCTTTGACGCAAAGTGTGCTGCGGCGTGCCACAGGCCGCACTGTGTGCATCGATATGGCGTGCCGGCGCAGTGCATTCTTTGCAGACCCGATAGATGTCTTGTTTCCACTGTGCTTTGGTGAATGCGTCTTTGCGTTTCATCTCCCCCACACTCTTGACAAGGCCGGGGGCTGTGGTTTTGCGCGGTCTTTCCTCGCCCAAGAACCGCGTTTTGGAGCGGGACAAGTAGCTCAGAAATCTTCATTTTCTATGTGTGTCAGAAGTTACGTTAGGCACTTTTTCGCCGCCTTTTTTCCGCCTTCTCCGTCCTTCAGCGCCCTGCTGTTTGGGCGTGGCGGAGGCGCCGTTTCTGAGCTTGGAAAGCTAGAAGATGGCTGCTTTTCGCAGGGGGAGCGCGCCTGGTTCATGGCACGGCAGGAGCAGCAGCAGCAGCATCAGCAGGCGCCAGTACCAGCATCACTACCACCAGAAGCAGCAGCAGCAGCAGATGCAGCTGCAAACTGCCATGGTGTTTCCCCGTCCGGGGGCTGTGGTTTTGCGCGGTCTTTCCTCGCCCAAGAACCGCGTTTTGGAGCGGGACAAGTATAGCTCAGAAATCTCCTCATTTTCTATAGGTTTCAGAAGTTACGTTAGGCACTTTTTCGCCGCCTTTTTTGCGCCTTCTCCGTCCTTCACTGCCATGGTGCTTCCTTGTCCGGGGGCTGTGGTTTTGCGCGGTCTTTCCTCGCCCAAGAACCGCGTTTTGGAGCGGGACAAGTAGCTTAGAAATCCTCATTTTCTATGGGTTTCAGAAGTTAAGTTAGGCAGTTTTTCGCCGCCTTTTTTCCGCCTTCTCCGTCCTTCACTGCCATGCTGTTTCCCCGTCCGGGGGCTGTGGTTTTGCGCGGTCTTTCCTCGCCCAAGAACCGCGTTTTGGAGCGGGACAAGTAGCTCAGAAATATCCTCATTTTCTATGGGTTTCAGAAGTTACGTTAGGCAGTTTTTCGCCGCCTTTTTTGCGCCTTCTCCGTCCTTCAGGGCCCTGCTGTTTGGGCGTGGCGGAGGCGCCGTTTCTGAGCTTGGAAAGCTAGAAGATGGCTACTTTTCGAAGGGGGAGCGCGCCAGGGAATAATACTTTTGAATCTTTTTTTTCTACGGTTTCAGAAGCAACGTTTTCGAAAAAAATGTCTGGCTGTTGGTTTCTTGCTTTGGAGGCTGGTTCATGGCACGGCACAGCATCAGCAGGCGCCAGTACCAGCATCACCACCACCAGCAGCAGCAGCAGATGCAGCTGCAAACTGCCATGGTGTTTCCCCGTCCGGGGGCTGTGGTTTTGCGCGGTCTTTCCTCGCCCAAGAACCGCGTTTTGGAGCGGGACAAGTAGCTCAGAAATCTCCTCATTTTCTATGGGTTTCAGAAGTTACGTTACGCACTTTTTCGCCGCCTTTTTTGCGCCTTCTCCGTCCTTCACTGCCATGGTGTTTCCTTGTCCGGGGGCTGTGGTTTTGCGCGGTCTTTCCTCGCCCAAGAACCGCGTTTTGGAGCGGGACAAGTAGCTCAGAAATCTCCTCATTTTCTATGGGTTTCAGAAGTTACGTTACGCACTTTTTCGCCGCCTTTTTTGCGCCTTCTCCGCCCTTCACTGCCATGGTGTTTCCTTGTCCGGGGGCTGTGGTTTTGCGCGGTCTTTCCTCGACCAAGAACCGCGTTTTGGAGCGGGACAACTAGCTTAGAAATCCTCATTTTCTATGGGTTTCAGAAGTTACGTTAGGCAGTTTTTCGCCGCCTTTTTTCCGCCTTCTCCGTCCTTCACTGCCATGTTGTTTCCCCGTCCGGAGGATCCAAAAAAACAAGGTCCCCGTATACTTTGATAAACTATCATGCACCTGTGCGGCGCAACCATGCACCTGTGAGGCGCAACACTAGCTGCATAATAATAGGGCCAAAACTATCGTATAGATATATATATATATATGTATATATTATCTAACTATTATACAGTTACTTAGATCCGTGAACGCATAAAACCATAGGATCATAATATCAACATGCACCCAAATGAAAAACCCATTTACAAATGAAAATTCAAACCTATCAAATATAGTTCACAACAATATACATAGGAAAAAGATCGAAAGCTTCAGAATTTAGTTTGCTTCCTTGCCGATTCTTCCGGGGTCGGCGGCAGGGGCGGCAGCCCTTAAATCCGGCGATGCCGTCCGGTGGTGGTGGCTAAGCATAGCTTTAGCTACCCGGGGGCGCGCCCCTGCCGCCGACCCTCTGCCGACC
>CAMXCT020002104.1:53327-71802 GCA_947184155.2 Cladocopium goreaui | reverse complement strand
CCATGGTGTTTTGCTGCCGGGAGCTGCAGCAGCATCCAGAGCAGCAGCCGTGGCAGTAGCAGCGGCAGCAGTGACTCCAACAGCAGGAGTAGCAATAAGAAACGCACATTTTGGACTCGGTCCGTCCTTTAGGGCCATGGTGTTTCGCTGCCGGGAGCTGCGGCAGCAGCCAGGGCAGCGGCCGTGGCAGTAGCAGCGGCAAGCTTTTTGTAGGATTTCAGAAGGGACGTTTCGGCCCCGGAAAACGTGCATTTTGGACTTGGTTCGTCCTTTAGGGCCATGGTGTTTTGCTGCCGGGAGCTGCAGCAGCAGCCACAGCAGCGGTGGTGGCAGTAGCAGCGGCAGCAGTGAGTCCAGCAGCCGCAGTAGCAGTAAGGTAAAAAACTGATTATAATAACTTTCCGCACCAGCAGAAAGCTTTTTGTAGGATTTCAGAAGGGACGTTCCGACCGCAGGACGTATATTTTGGACTCGGTTCGTCCTTTAGGGCCATGGTGTTTTGCTGCCGGGAGCTGCAGCAGCAGCCAGAGCAGCAGCCGTGGCAGTAGCAGCGGCAGCAGTGACTCCAACAGCAGCAGTAGCAGTAAGAAACGCACATTTTGGACTCGGTTCGTCCTTTAGGGCCATGGTGTTTTGCTGCCGGGAGCTGCGGCAGCAGCCAGAGCAGCGGCCGTGGCAGTAGCAGCGGCAGCAGCAGCAGCAGCAGTAGCAGCTGCAACAGAACTTTCCGCAAAAAATGCTGTTTGTGGTGGTCCTTTAGTGCCAGTCTGTTTTGTTACGGGGAGATGCCGGGAGCTGTTGTTTTCGCAGCAGCAGCAGCAGCAGGAACAATGTGTTGAAACATGCTGCTCTTGTAACGTTGCAGAACTCACCTCAGGCATTTTTTCGGAATTATTCTAGAGTTCGAGAAGATACGTTATAGCCTTTTTGCTGGTGCGGGCCTGGATTCACATGTGGGCGGGCCGCAATTGCCACAAGCAACACAGCAGCTGTTAATAAAAGAATATAAAAGAATATAAAAGAATATAAAAGATGTACCTTGGCAGACAAGAAAGTACTGCAACTGGTCGTTTGTTGTCAGCTTGCGTGCCATTGCGTTAGGCGGCACATGCGGCCACTGGGTTGTTTGTGTTTGCTTTGGATTCGCCCAAATTTCTTGGTGCTCTGCACGCAGGTCCCACAAGTCGGGCATGTGTGCGAATAGCGGATCGTAGGCAGCGTCGGCCGGAGAAGCCCATCTTGCACGCGAAACTGTTTTCCACACACGCGTCGGTGGTTGATATGTCCGGAAGCAGTTGACGTAGTAACTGAACCTTGGCAAAAAGGGCATGTGTACACATAAAGCTCCTGCTGTGGTGTTGCAAGAGGTACTTGCAAGGCTTGATCTATTTCTTTCTCAGTAGCAACTTGATTTGTGGCTTCTTTTTCGCTCGTCCTCGCGCAGCGTTTGTGTTTTTTTCTGTGGTCTCCGATTGCTTCCCATGTCTCGCGGAGAATTTGTCGACGGCGCAGCGTCTCACGGACAGATTGCAGACGTTGTATGCTAGACTTCGCAGCTCGCTTACGCACATTCGCTTGCACGACAATAGCACGGCAAGCATTGCAAGTTTGCCTGCCATTTTGACCACCGCCCGGGCGCATTTTGTTATAATGGGAGAATTGCAGCGTAGGTAATTTTTGGTGGCAGCGTGCACATGTCCATTTTCCTTGCTTTTGACAATGTAGGCATAGCCTCCTCTCTGGCTTGCTTGCTTTCCATGCTGGCACCGTGAAATATTCTTTTGTGAGCTTCTTTGTGCAAGAGAAACATTGTTTCACTGCATCACACGACATGCAAACTCTGTAAAGACTCCACCGCGGGTTGTGATGCTTTGACGCAAAGTGTGCTGCGGCGTGCCACAGGCCGCACTGTGTGCATCGATATGGCGTGCCGGCGCAGTGCATTCTTTGCAGACCCGATAGATGTCTTGTTTCCACTGTGCTTTGGTGAATGCGTCTTTGCGTTTCATCTCCCCCACACTCTTGACAAGGCCGGGGGCTGTGGTTTTGCGCGGTCTTTCCTCGCCCAAGAACCGCGTTTTGGAGCGGGACAAGTAGCTCAGAAATCTTCATTTTCTATGTGTGTCAGAAGTTACGTTAGGCACTTTTTCGCCGCCTTTTTTCCGCCTTCTCCGTCCTTCAGCGCCCTGCTGTTTGGGCGTGGCGGAGGCGCCGTTTCTGAGCTTGGAAAGCTAGAAGATGGCTGCTTTTCGCAGGGGGAGCGCGCCTGGTTCATGGCACGGCAGGAGCAGCAGCAGCAGCATCAGCAGGCGCCAGTACCAGCATCACTACCACCAGAAGCAGCAGCAGCAGCAGATGCAGCTGCAAACTGCCATGGTGTTTCCCCGTCCGGGGGCTGTGGTTTTGCGCGGTCTTTCCTCGCCCAAGAACCGCGTTTTGGAGCGGGACAAGTATAGCTCAGAAATCTCCTCATTTTCTATAGGTTTCAGAAGTTACGTTAGGCACTTTTTCGCTGCCTTTTTTGCGCCTTCTCCGTCGTTCACTGCCATGGTGTTTCCTTGTCCGGGGGCTGTGGTTTTGCGCGGTCTTTCCTCGCCCAAGAACCGCGTTTTGGAGCGGGACAAGTAGCTTAGAAATCCTCATTTTCTATGGGTTTCAGAAGTTACGTTAGGCAGTTTTTCGCCGCCTTTTTTCCGCCTTCTCCGTCCTTCACTGCCATGCTGTTTCCCCGTCCGGGGGCTGTGGTTTTGCGCGGTCTTTCCTCGCCCAAGAACGGCGTTTTGGAGCGGGACAAGTAGCTCAGAAATCTCCTCATTTTCTATGGGTTTCAGAAGTTACGTTAGGCAGTTTTTCGCCGCCTTTTTTCCGCCTTCTCCGTCCTTCAGGGCCCTGCTGTTTGGGCGTGGCGGAGGCGCCGTTTCTGAGCTTGGAAAGCTAGAAGATGGCTACTTTTCGAAGGGGGAGCGCGCCAGGGAATAATACTTTTGAATCTTTTTTTCCTAGGGTTTCAGAAGCAACGTTTTCGAAAAAAATGTCTGGCTGTTGGTTTCTTGCTTTGGAGGCTGGTTCATGGCACGGCACAGCATCAGCAGGCGCCAGTACCAGCATCACCACCACCAGAAGCAGCAGCAGCAGATGCAGCTGCAAACTGCCATGGTGTTTCCCCGTCCGGGGGCTGTGGTTTTGCGCGGTCTTTCCTCGCCCAAGAACCGCGTTTTGGAGCGGGACAAGTAGCTCAGAAATCTCCTCATTTTCTATGGGTTTCAGAAGTTACGTTAGGCACTTTTTCGCCGCCTTTTTTGCGCCTTCTCTTCTCCTCCCTTCACTAACTGCCATGGTGTTTCCCCTCCTCCTTGTCCGGGGGCTGTGGTTTTGCGCGGTCTTTCCTCGCCCAAGAACCGCGTTTTGGAGCGGGACAAGTAGCTCAGAAATATCCTCATTTTCTATGGGTTTCAGAAGTTACGTTAGGCACTTTTTCGCCGCCTTTTTTGCGCCTTCTCCGTCCTTCACTGCCATGGTGTTTCTTCGTCCGGGGGCTATGGTTTTGCGCGGTCTTTCCTCGCCCAAGAACCGCGTTTTGGAGCGGGACAAGTAGCTCAGAAATCTTCATTTTCTATGGGTTTCAGAAGTTACGTTAGGCAGTTTTTCGCCGCCTTTTTTCCGCCTTCTCCGTCCTTCAGGGCCCTGCTGTTTGGTCGTGGCGGAGGCGCCGTTTCTGAGCTTGGAAAGCTAGAAGATGGCTACTTTTCGTGTAATTTCAGAAAGCAACGTTAGGCAGTTGGGGCCGTTGTCGGCAGGCCCGGTCCGTCCTTCAGGGCCCTGCTGTTTGGGCATGGCGGAGACGCCGTTTCTGAGCTTGGAAAGCTAGAAGATGGCTACTTTTCGCAGGGGGAGCGCGCCTGGTTCATGGCACGACAGGAGCAGCAGCAGCAGCATCAGCAGGCGCCAGTAGCAGCATCACCACCACCAGAAGCAGCAGCAGCAGATGCAGCTGCAAACTGCCATGGTGTTTCCCCGTCCGGGGGCTGTGGTTTTGCGCGGTCTTTCCTCGCCCAAGAACCGCGTTTTGGAGCGGGACAAGTAGCTCAGAAATCTCCTCATTCTCTATGGGTTTCAGAAGTTACGTTAGGCACTTTTTCGCCGCCTTTTTTGCGCCTTCTCCGCCCTTCACTGCCATGGTGTTTCCTTGTCCGGGGGCTGTGGTTTTGCGCGGTCTTTCCTCGACCAAGAACCGCGTTTTGGAGCGGGACAACTAGCTTAGAAATCCTCATCTTCTATGGGTTTCAGAAGTTACGTTAGGCAGTTTTTCGCCGCCTTTTTTCCGCCTTCTCCGTCCTTCACTGCCATGCTGTTTCCCCGTCCGGAGGATCCAAAAAAACAAGGTCCCCGTATACTTTGATAAACTATCATGCACCTGTGCGGCGCAACCATGCACCTGTGAGGCGCAACACTAGCTGCATAATAATAGGGCCAAAACTATCGTATAGATATATATATATATGTATATATTATCTAACTATTATACAGTTACTTAGATCCGTGAACGCATAAAACCATAGGATCATAATATCAACATGCACCCAAATGAAAAACCCATTTACAAATGAAAAATCAAACCTATCAAATATAGTTCACAACAATATACATAGGAAAAAGATCGAAAGCCTCAGAATTTAGTTTGCTTCCTTGCCGATTCTTCCGGGGTCGGCGGCAGGGGCGGCAGCCCTTAAATATATATATAATTATATATATAGAATCATATCCATAAGCACCTGGCCTTTGGAAAACCCATTGCGCCTGTCAGCTGAGCATGCTCTGAGATCAGGTTTTTCAGCAAGGTCGTCCTGTGGATTTCACCAGCATTCTGGTCACGGACCATCCATGATCAAAACACTCTGCTTTTTAGTGTGAGAGTAGTTTGGAAAAACAAATTACATGACAAATCCATGGGGTGATATCTCCAAACATCCACGGTGTCCTCCTCTTCCTCAATCTTCTCAAGGTGCACCCCTGAGGCATTGCAAAGCTTCCTCAGATGCACTTGGGAAATCCGCAACAGGACCTTGACGTTTCACCGAAATCGTTTCTGCAACCACTCTGCAATAGCTCCCTCCTTTTCAATGCAGCCCTGTACAGTGGTGGAGATGAACTTTTCACTACCAAGCATCTCTTCCAAATCCAACACATAGGCCACTCCGCCGCTCATGCCAGCGGCAAAGTTCTGTCCCATCTGGCCGAGGACGATAACAGTGCCTGGCAGTAGGGTGTGCCTCTCCGTTTAAACCAGGTGGGAAGATTGGGCATCTCCTTATTTTGTTGTTTAACAATCCCATCTCTTGTATCTGAAAGAACGAAACTCTGCAGGCTGAGGACGCTGTTGTGTCTCTTGGTATTCTGCTCAAAGAATTGAAGGCGTACAATTGCAACGCAACAGCTATCTTCTCTGCGGCACCCAGTCTGCGGCACGTTCCTGCATGGCAATGCCCCGCAACCTGCCGCAACCGCGCCTCGTGTCATGTACTCGCAGCCGTGGTCACCAACGCCCTCACAGACCGCTGTCGCGCCAGAGTTTCGCACCGCGAAACGCTCTGCTGCGATGCCGCCGAAGAAGGCCTCCAGCTGGATCCGGCTGCTGGGAATCCACTGCTCGAACTGTGACTTGTATTAGCTGTATTGGGTTGAACCGAACTGAAAAGGGGAACAGGTCCAAACAGGAAGAGTGAGCATTGCAAGAATTGTAAGCAATTTTGGGCTCTTGCCACCTGCAACAGTGCAGGAAACCTGCAGCAGTTTGGGATCCCTTTTCAAAACTAATTACAGAAGCTACCTCCAGCATTTCCCCAGATGAGCTGGATCCAGGTTCCTGTCTCCTCTACCCCTTATGCTGTTCTTCTTGCAACGCAGCCTTGCCGTCAGTCGCACCATATAACGCGGCATTGCCAGCGATGATGGCACTCTCAGAGTTGTAGGATGCCTCGCTTCATGCTCTCAGAATGATGCAGACATTCATCCA
Organism: Cladocopium goreaui; assembly: GCA_947184155.2. Classification (NCBI taxonomy): domain Eukaryota; class Dinophyceae; order Suessiales; family Symbiodiniaceae; genus Cladocopium; species Cladocopium goreaui. The sequence continues at coordinate 65,789 of CAMXCT020002104.1, read as the reverse complement.
ATGCGGGTATTTGATAGTCAAATCACTGCAAGAGGCCAGGCACTTCATCAAAATATGACTGGCAATCTGCAGATCGTCCAATTATACGGATCGTCAGAATCTTCAAAAATTTCTAAATCCTCTTCGAGCCAAAGATTTCCCATGTCCAGCCGCACCTCTTTGGGCTTGTACACCACAATGGTTCCTCCGCTGAGACCTTTTCCAATGTAGTCGTTTGCATCGCCCTCCAGCTCGAAGGTGATGCCTGCCCATGCTTGGCTGCCAGTGGAATGAGGAGTCATTTCCATACTATTCTTTTGAGGGGCAAGTCGGGAGCAGGAAGGCTTGTGCAGGAGTACTTTTTGATCTGAAGTTTTCACAAGCCCATAATCTTCGAAAATCCTCGAAACTTGACCGACCGCTTTTTCCAGCCTGGGGCCAAGAAATTTCCAAAGGACTGACCCGAGCTGCCAATGAAGTTGATGTGCAGGGAACCCTGAAACCAAAGTCACTGAATCGTCAAACGCCAAACAGCTGTGCTACACCCATATCCCATATGTAAGACCATTTCAGGGGAACAGTGATGCACAATCACGGAAATATTGCGCACCAAGACTCAACAAGCCTTTTGGGGATCAACCAACTCTGAGATGGGCTTGATGACAATTTACCAAGCAGTTCCAGTTGAGGCAATAATTGCGCCGACCGAATTGCGCAAACACACACACACAATATGCATTGACACATTCTGGCGAATAGAGCTCTGCTGTCAGTGCAAGATAACCATTTTTTTCTTGTAGGTTCAAGATGCACATATTCAAATGGGCCTCTGGCAATCCTTTTGCCCCGAACTTCTTGCTGACCTGCAGGGCAATCTAAGCACCGCTTGTGGTCTGAAAATGCTTTGATTATACACCCCAAACTTTGGTTGATCTTTAGTCACTGGTAAGGGAAACAGAAAAAAGAAAACAAGAAAACACAAAAATCTACAGATTTGGGCTCCAAAATGTTTGGATGTACCGATATGTACCGATATACCCAAGGTGAACACAATATCTGGTGTTGACCGATGGGCCCGGCCTCAAAGCTGAGGATTCCGCCCACGGAGCGGTCCACGTTGTTGATTGGAACGCCCTTCAACCGCACCTCCGAGATGACGCTGGGCCAAACCACCAGTCGTGCTCAGTTTTCTTTACATACATACACATATACATATACATATACACATATACACATATACACATATACACATATACACATATACACATATATATATATACATATACATATACACACATATATATATATATACATATATACATATATACATATATACATATATACATATATACATATATACATATATACATATATACATATACATATATATATACATATATACATATATACATATATACATGTAATACATATACATATACATATACATATACATATAGATATAGATATACATATACATATACATATATACATATATACATATATACATACATACATATACATATACATATACATATACATATACATATACATATACATATACATATACATATACATATACATATATACATATACATATATACATATATACATATATACATATATACATATATACATATATATATATATACATATATACATATATACATATACATATACATATACATATATATTGTCATATATATATATATACGGATACGCAAACTTATGTCGATATGATTCAAATATGTATGTTTCGTATTCGATTCATCGTGCTTCACTATTCAGATTGATAAATTGATGTGTCATTGATGTTTCATTAATGTGTTGTTGATGTTTCAATAGTTTTCACATATGTTCAATATGAATTTCATGTCAAGGGCAGCCTTGCTGTTGGAGGAGTCAGTGAGGACGCTGGAGCAGCGACTCACCAAGCTCTGGTCCAAGGCATGGGCCAACTCATGGTCCTCGTTCATACCATGGCGATACCATGGTGCCAGGGTGATATGTACCTATCAGTACCTATCATTGCCCAACACACCTGACATCTCTGACATATCTGCATGGTGAATATCCTGAGTTGCAGGAGAATCAGTGGAAATCTCGTGATATATCATGCTTTGACATCCTCAGCTCACATGAATTCACATGGCATATTTATGATGCTTTTGGCAAGACCCAGGAATCCATTTGCAGCTTCGAACTGGCAGCTCCTGAGGCTCGCAACAGTACATGGGATTGTCTGCCGAATTGCCTGCAGAGTCGACGCTGAGGCGACGCTGAGTCGCGCTCGGCGCAATAGAAAAGCTAGTACAATCTGGCCAATTTTTTGACTTGCGAAGGAAAATAACTGGAAAATAATGATTATGCAGTGGAATGGAGTACCCTATTTTCAGACAAACCCATATGCCCATATCTGAACTCGTTCTTTGAGAGGTGTATTGTAGGCAAGAGTTTGCTTCCCTGCTACGTGTTTGTTGAAGTGTAAACTTTAAGGAGCCGCTGCTGTCCAGAAAACATCAGAAAACCATATTGCAAGAGCAACTCCTACTCTCCTGGCTTACACAGCAGTCTCTAGTAGTCACTAGGTCAATGTTGCCAATAACATGCAATAACATGCAATAACAGCTCAGGTCCAACCAGGTGCAGCCATGTTTCCCATCATGGACTCCATGGTCCAAGCAGGTTTCAGCAGATCTGCAAAGTCCTCGATTTGGAGCACAGCCACAAATATAGAGCAAGCGAACACGCAACGCCCACTTTCGGGCACCAGCATGCAGAGATCGGGTTAATTTGCATGTCTGACAGGAGAGAATAAGAGAAATCCAGTTCAACAGGCTTCAAACAGGCAGTTTCTCTCAATGTTGAACCAGAGGTTCCAAAACAAACTGGCAAAGAGTCAAAAAAAGGATTATTCCATCGACTCTATGACAATACCAAGAGATCATGTCGCTTAATGCAAATTGAGGCACCAAGTCCGCAGTCTTGGGATTGTCCTTCAAATAGCCCTTGGGCCTCATGGCTCCCATGCTGAATGTTGTCTACTTTCAAGAACAGCAAGGCTGCTGTACTCCTTTGTGCATGCGAGATCATGCCAATACTTCAGCTTCCCGAACCATACAACCCAGAGTGCCATGCCCTTGTCCCCAGCAAGCGCGTTAGCCCATGTGAAGCTTCACAGCAGTGCGTTGGCCCCAAGGACACGAAACAACCCAAGCGCCAGTACCCGGCCAACAGTACACAGACTCTAGGCTTTGCTTGGGTGCCTCATGCCTTAAGTCGCAGGGTTGGCGCAAACCATCTCATCATCACATCTACTTGGAACTCTGTTCTCACGAGCCAGCATTGACAAAAAGCCTTCAAACATGGTGCGAACGCAGAGTTGCAAGGACAGACAACACGCATGAATGTCATGAATCAAGCTTGCCAAAGCAGCAACAAGCGTAAGCAAACTCAAAGCAAACAGAAAAGTCGAAGAGTCTCAGTCTGCAGGCAATTGCTTTCTCTGCCCTATTCTGCAGCATGTTGTACATAGGCACTCGCAGAGGATTCCCTTCTTCAACTTTCCTGCAGGATTACAAGTCTTTGGACTTGCTAGCCCATTAAACAATGGCTTCCCCATGACGAGTGCAGCATTTGCACCTATCTTCTAGCGACTCACTTCCGCTGTACACAGACCGTGGCCATCCCTCCGATCCCTCAAGTCTCAGGGTTGAATCTTAATCTATGCAAGTATATGCCAGCAACATCCAGCAACCATGGCCAAATGGAGCTGACCCAAGCTTGAAGACGTTGCTATCGATAGCTTGCACTCTCCACAGTCAGCAAATGTTTATGAATCCATTCAAATACACTTTTAGGAGCAGCAACGATGCGAGTACTTCGGCCTCCCCTATTTTGGGTGCTCCAAGCATAGGTCCGAGTCATACGACCCAGAGTGCTATGCCTTCGTCCCCTCGTCCCCAGCAAGCGCGTTAGCCCATTGGCCTTGCTGTCATACACTGCTGTGAAGCTTCACAGCAGTGCGTTGGCCCCAAGGACACGAAACAACCCAAGCGCCAGTACCCGGCCAACAGTACACAGACTCTAGGCTTTGCTTGGGTGCCTCATGCCTTAAGTCGCAGGGTTGGCGCAAACCATCTCATCATCACATCTACTTGGAACTCTGTTCTCACGAGCCAGCATTGACAAAAAGCCTTCAAACATGGTGCGAACGCAGAGTTGCAAGGACAAACAACACGCATGAATGTCATGAATCAAGCTTGCCAAAGCAGCAACAAGCGTAAGCAAACTCAAAGCAAACAGAAAAGTCGAAGAGTCTCAGTCTGCAGGCAATTGCTTTCTCTGCCCTATTCTGCAGCATGTTGTACATAGGCACTCGCAGAGGATTCCCTTCTTCAACTTTCCTGCAGGATTACAAGTCTTTGGACTTGCTAGCCCATTAAACAATGGCTTCCCCATGACGAGTGCAGCATTTGCACCTATCTTCTAGCGACTCACTTCCGCTGTACACAGACCGTGGCTTTCCCTCCGATCCCTCAAGTCTCAGGGTTGAATCTTAATCTATGCAAGTATATGCCAGCAACATCCAGCAACCATGGCCAAATGGAGCTGACCCAAGCTTGAAGACGTTGCTATCGATAGCTTGCACTCTCCACAGTCAGCAAATGTTTATGAATCCATTCAAATACACTTTTAGGAGCAGCAACGATGCGAGTACTTCGGCCTCCCCTATTTTGGGTGCTCCAAGCATAGGTCCGAGTCATACGACCCAGAGTGCTATGCCTTCGTCCCCTCGTCCCCAGCAAGCGCATTAGCCCATTGGCCTTGCTGTCATACACTGCTGTGAAGCTTCACAGCAGTGCGTTGGCCCCAAGGACACGAAACAACCCAAGCGCCAGTACCCGGCCAACAGTACACAGACTCTAGGCTTTGCTTGGGTGCCTCATGCCTTAAGTCGCAGGGTTGGCGCAAACCATCTCATCATCACATCTACTTGGAACTCTGTTCTCACGAGCCAGCATTGACAAAAAGCCTTCAAACATGGTGCGAACGCAGAGTTGCAAGGACAAACAACACGCATGAATGTCATGAATCAAGCTTGCCAAAGCAGCAACAAGCGTAAGCAAACTCAAAGCAAACAGAAAAGTCGAAGAGTCTCAGTCTGCAGGCAATTGCTTTCTCTGCCCTATTCTGCAGCATGTTGTACATAGGCACTCGCAGAGGATTCCCTTCTTCAACTTTCCTGCAGGATTACAAGTCTTTGGACTTGCTAGCCCATTAAACAATGGCTTCCCCATAACGAGTGCAGCATTTGCACCTATCTTCTAGCGACTCACTTCCGCTGTACACAGACCGTGGCCTTCCCTCCGATCCCTCAAGTCTCAGGGTTGAATCTTAATCTATGCAAGTATATGCCAGCAACATCCAGCAACCATGGCCAAATGGAGCTGACCCAAGCTTGAAGACGTTGCTATCGATAGCTTGCACTCTCCACAGTCAGCAAATGTTTATGAATCCATTCAAATACACTTTTAGGAGCAGCAACGATGCGAGTACTTCGGCCTCCCCTATTTTGGGTGCTCCAAGCATAGGTCCGAGTCATACGACCCAGAGTGCTATGCCTTCGTCCCCTCGTCCCCAGCAAGCGCATTAGCCCATTGGCCTTGCTGTCATACACTGCTGTGAAGCTTCACAGCAGTGCGTTGGCCCCAAGGACACGAAACAACCCAAGCGCCAGTACCCGGCCAACAGTACACAGACTCTAGGCTTTGCTTGGGTGCCTCATGCCTTAAGTCGCAGGGTTGGCGCAAACCATCTCATCATCACATCTACTTGGAACTCTGTCCTCACGAGCCAGCATTGACAAAAAGCCTTCAAACATGGTGCGAACGCAGAGTTGCAAGGACAAACAACACGCATGAATGTCATGAATCAAGCTTGCCAAAGCAGCAACGAGCGTAAGCAAACTCAAAGCAAACAGAAAAGTCGAAGAGTCTCAGTCTGCAGGCAATTGCTTTCTCTGCCCTATTCTGCAGCATGTTGCACATAGGCACTCGCAGAGGATTCCCTTCTTCAACTTTCCTGCAGGATTACAAGTCTTTGGACTTGCTAGCCCATTAAACAATGGCTTCCCCATGACGAGTGCAGCATTTGCACCTATCTTCTAGCGACTCACTTGCAAAAGAGTGCATGAAGCAGCTTCATTCTCTACAAGTGCTACAAGTGCTATCATTTGCCTTGCTGTCATACACTCATATACATTGCACGTTTGCCTCAAGGACTCTACCCGACCACCCGACCAGCTCTACACAAACGGTGGCCTTCCCTCCCAATCCCTCCAGTCTCAGGGTTGAATCTTAACCTATGCAAGTATATACCAGCAAACACATCCAGCAACCATTGCAAAGCGGAGCGAACCCAAGCTTGAAGATGTCGCTATCATGTCCACAAACCAAGAAAGACAAAACATCACCCCCTGTATAAATTGTTTGTGCTTCTCCGTAACTGTCACCATCTCCTTGTCAGCCAAGGAGACATCAAGTATGTTTTTGCACTTTCATCTAACCTTGCAACTCTATCGTTATGGAGCCAAAAGAAAAGAACGTGCTTTTTTTGCACCGTTGAGACACCCGTGAAGTTTGCAAAAGTCACGGCCCCGAAGGGCTCAAGGCATGAGCCGCACCAGGCCATGGCAGCGGCTCCACTCTGGAAAATGCGAAAATGCCAAGTCCCAGACACCACCGGACACCCGACACCAGACATCACCTCTGCCAACTAGACTGTTTTGCGCTGTGAACTGTGGAGATTGACAATGGATGGTAAGAATCAAATCCATGAGATCATCCATCATCTATGTTCTACGCTCAATGGATTCTAGGATGGCTGTCAGATTTGAAAATTCTATCCAAACATATCCAAACCATGCTGGATAGAATTTATAAATCTCCCCATGCCGGGCCTCAACAAGTCTGTGCGGCCGATGAGTTCAGTGAACTTCTTGATACCCAGAGATGCCATGATCTCACGTGCTTCCTGCCCAACCATTAAAGGATGTAGTAATCCAACAGCAACAGCCAGCAACAGCAACAAGAGAAGAAACAAGTCCTCAGCCACCATGAAGAGGAAGTTGATCAGGTGCTCTGGTTGACCCGTGAATTTCTGTCGGAGCTCTGGATCCTGCTTCCCGGCACTAGCCACGCGGTGACAGGCTCATATTCTTGTTCAAATATTGAAATATATTGAATATATATGTTCAAACTGCCTGTGCCCATATCCTCTGTTCTTTTCAGATGCGCCTTTTCCATAGCAGAAAATTGAATCAACAAACACATACAAATATCCTTGGTCCTAGATACTGCACAAAAGCAAACAAGAAAACAAGGGTTCCAGGAAAAGCTGGATCCAACTCTCCCCTCTGGTCCTGGGTCGCAACACCCACAGGGCATGTGTTCAAGTGGCACTTTCCTGGGCAGGGAGGGAAAAGCGGCAAAGAACTTCTAAGAACTTCAATTCAGTTGCACTGTTGCAGTCAAAGTAGATTTTCTTCCAAGATATTCCAAGCTTCTCATCATGATGCATCCCAAGGTGATCAGTGGAGCCGTTGTCATTGCAATCTCCTCGCTGGGACTGCTTCAGAATTGTCAGAGGCAAGGTGATCAAAGATGATACCAAGGTCATCCAAGGTCTTTGATAGCTGACCATGTTACAAATGTTAGGTCCTCTTGCTGGATGAAGGTGAATTTGAGATGCTTTGACCCTCCGAAGATTACTTGGGATTTGGATGGACCCCGATTCCCAGCCTCCGCCCCCAGCATGGCGGCAATCACAACATCACGACCCGTTCGCACTTGGCCATCGGTCTGAAGGGTCACACGGTTCCTGCGGCTGGAATGGGGTCCAATGAGATCAGAAGATAAATTATGGAAACTTCGATGCAGTTTGAGAAGGACCCAACATGAGCCGATCGTGCAGTGTCTCTGAGTCCCTCTTTCCCATCGGAGTTCCTTGAGCTACTTACACCTTGTGATGATACTGGAATCGCATAGAATAGCAACCTTCCCCACACGAAACTCTCCACCAAACTTCCAACGGATCTCGAGGAAGGGAACGATCCACCAAGGAAAAACAGCTCGCCTCAAACCGTTCAGCACCAGGGTCTGATGGGTCTCGGCAAGGCCAATCTCCCAGGGAAGGCCTAAGTAGCTTTGCACGTGAGGATGCTGGCAATATCTGGCAGTATGATTCTAGGGAATGAGACTGGTCAGACTTGGTTCAATGAGCCAACATTCTACGAAGATCTACTAAGGTGTCGAAAGATCTTCCGTCGCAGTGACCATGATTGTCCCCATGGATTGGTCACAGCTTCCCACTGCTTGCCACTGCTTCCCACTGCTTCCCGCTGCCGAGTTGCCACAGTGCTTGATGGAGCCCCACTTGGCAGCACCAGTTCCACCCGACATTCCACTGATGGTCAGGTGGTCAGCCTTACCCTTCACAACACCTGGGGCACTGGAATCAACAGGGCACCCAGAATGCAGCTATCGATCAAATAGGGCACCAAGAGACCCACAATTTCGATGTTTTTGCGTCATGAAAGATCTAATTTGAGCAGTCGATGATTTTGAGTCATAGTCAGAACAGTCAGTCACTCTGGTTTTGATCTTCCAAGACTTCCATGTTGTATTCAAGAAGCTCTTGCACAAGCCATGCCCGTACAACCTGATTTCCTCACCGACGCATTTCTACTTTCCTACAACTTCGAACAAACAATGGCTGCGTCAGTGATCTTATTACAACCCAGAGTCTCAGAACATCAGTTGTTTGTCCCTCAGTCAGCCTCCATTATCCATCATCATTATCCATAATCGGAAGAATTAAAAATCAGATATCCCAGATTCCTGTGACTGGTCCGAACCCTCGCCCCACCTGATGCAATGACGCCAATGCCAATTCGGGCCACGAGTTTCACGGAGATTCGGGCCGAAGGGTTGGCATTTTTCAAGTCCTACGGATCAACGCTTGACCGAACAAGCAGGACTTCTCACCAGCGGGGAATATCAAGAAATCTCGAGAAATCAAGGTGTCCAAAGGTTTCCTTTCCAAAGGTTTCCAAATGTTTCCAAAGGTTTCCAACGGTTTCCAAAAAATGTCCAAAGGTTTCCAAATGTTTCCGAAGGTTCCAAACGTTTCCAAAGGCTTCCAAAGGTTTCCAAGGAACTGCTGTACCATAGCTTGACAAATCTTTAAGCAACCATTCCAACCTTCACTCCATCACCTGTCTCTTCCTGGGTTAACTGTCCAGAAAGCCTCGCCCTGGCTCCTTAATGAGCTGCGCCACATCCTGTCAGGACCATCCCATTTTCCCCATCAATTCATGCGACGCCTTGTTTGAAGATCAAGCAGCTGTGAATTGACAAACTTCGTCGCACTAATTTTGAAAGCATGGCCCTAGTGATTCCCTTTGGCCAAAGAAAGATGTTGGACACACAGAACGAAGTCAGCTGCCTGCACTTCCTTCCCACGAAAGTGTGACCCTCCCAGAGATGTTCCCAAAGGATGTTGCAGTATTCTGCTACAAAACAATTATAAACATATCCGCCGACCCCGGCCGACGCAAGGGGGAGCGCGTAAGGGAAAAGGATGTATTGCACTACTACGACTCCTACTACTACTACTACTACTACTACTACTACTACTACGACGATTGGATGAAATCAAAATTGGACAAAATTGGATTTCTAGTAGGATTTTAGAAGGGACGTTTCGGCCCCCGAAAAGCTATTATTGTGATTGATTTTGCGTCATGTTCGGCACGAAATTAGGTGGTGTTTTGCTGTTTCGGCTGTGTTTTAAAAAAGGTGTCTGGCTGCTGGTTTCTTGCTTTAGTATAGGCAGCAGCAGCAATCAAAATTAGAGATCAAAATTAGACAAAATTGAATTTCTAGTAGGATTTCAGAAGGGACGTTTCGGCCCCCGAAAACCTATTATTGTGATTGATTTTGCGTCATGTTCGGCACGAAATTAGGTGGTGTTTTACTGTTTCGGCTGTGTTTTAAAAAAGGTGTCTGGCTGCTGGTTTCTTGCTTTATTATAGGCAGCAGCAGCAGTCAAAATTAGAGATCAAAATTGGACAAAATTGAATTTCTAGTATTTCTAGTAGGATTTCAGAAGGGACGTTTCGGCCCCCGAAAACCTATTATTGTGATTGATTTTGCGTCATGTTCGGCACGAAATTAGGTGGTGTTTGCTGTTTCGGCTGTGTTTTAAAACAGGTGTCTGGCTGCTGGTTTCTTGCTATTATAGGCAGCAGCAGCAGTCAAAATTAGAGATCAAAATTGGACAAAATTGGAAAATTGGATTTCTATGTAGGATTTCAGAAGGGACGTTTCGGCCCCCGAAAACCTATTATTGTGATTGATTTTGCGTCATGTTCGGCACGAAATTAGGTGGTGTTTTGCTGTTTCGGCTGTGTTTTAAAAAAGGTGCCTGGCTGCTGGTTTCTTGCTTTATTAGAGGCAGCAGCAGCAGCAATCAAAATTAGAGATCAAATTGGAGAAAGTTTGAATTCTAGTAGGATTTTAGAAGGGACGCTTCGGCTTCCGGGGAACCTGTTATTGCGACTGATTTTGCGTCATTTTCGGCACGAAATTAGGTGGTGTTTTGCTGTTTCGGCTGTGTTTCGAAAAAGATGTCTGGCTGCTGGTTTCTTGCTTTTTATAGAAGCAGCCGCAGCAATCAAAATTGGACGAAGTCAAAATTGGACAAAATTGAATTTCTAGTAGGATTTCAGAAGGGACGTTTCGGCCCCCGAAAACCTATTATTGTGATTGATTTTGCGTCATGTTCGGCACGAAATTAGGTGGTGTTTTGCTGTTTCGGCTGTGTTTTAAAAAAGGTGTCTGGCTGCTGGTTTCTTGCTTTATTATTAAAAAAGGTGTCTGGCTGCTGGTTTCTTGCTTTATTATAGGCAGCAGCAGCAGTCAAAATTAGAGATCAAAATTGGACAAAATTGGATTTCTAGTAGGATTTCAGAAGGGACGTTTCGGCCCCCGAAAACCTATTATTGTAATTGATTTTGCGTCATGTTCGGCACGAAATTAGGTCGTGTTTTACTGTTTCGGCTGTGTTTTAAAAAAGGTGTCTGGCTGCTGGTTTCTTGCTTTATTATAGGCAGCAGCAGCAGTCAAAATTAGAGATCAAAATTAAACAAAATTGGAAAATTGGATTTCTATGTAGGATTTCAGAAGGGACGTTTCGGCCCCCGAGAACCTATTATTGTGATTGATTTTGCGTCATGTTCGGAACGAAATTAGGTGGTGTTTTGCTGTTTCGGCTGTGTTTTAAAAGAGGTGTCTGGCTGCTGGTTTCTTGCTTTATTATAGGCAGCAGCAGCAGTCAAAATTAGAGATCAAAATTGGACAAAATTGGATTTCTAGTAGGATTTCAGAAGGGACGTTTCGGCCCCCAAAAACCTATTATTGTGATTGTTCGGCACGAAATTAGGTGGTGTTTTGCTGTTTCGGCTGTGTTTTAAAAAAGGTGTCTGGCTGCTGGTTTCTTGCTTTATTAGAGGCAGCAGCAGCAATCAAAATTAGAGATCAAATTGGAGAAAGTTTGAATTCTAGTAGGATTTTAGAAGGGACGCTTCGGCTTCCGGGGAACCTGTTATTGCGACTGCTGGTTTCTTGCTTTTTATAGAAGCAGCCGCAGCCATCAAAATTGGACGAAGTCAAAATTGGACAAAATTGGATTTCTAGTAGGATTTTAGAAGGGACGTTTCGGCCCCCGAAAACCTATTATTGTGATTGATTTTGCGTCATGTTCGGCACGAAATTAGGTGGTGTTTTGCTGTTTCGGCTGTGTTTTAAAAAGGTCTGGCTGCTGGTTTCTTGCTTTATTATAGGCAGCAGCAGCAATCAAAATTAGAGATCAAAATTGGACAAAATTGAATTTCTAGTAGGATTTCAGAAGGGACGTTTCGGCCCCCGAAAACCTATTATTGTGATTGATTTTGCGTCATGTCTGGCACGAAATTAGGTGGTGTTTTGCTGTTTCGGCTGTGTTTCGAAAAAGATGTCTGGCTGCTGGTTTCTTACTTTATTATAGGCAGCAGCAGCAGTCAAAATTAGAGATCAAAATTGGACAAAATTGGATTTCTAGTAGGATTTCAGAAGGGACGTTTCGGCCCCGAAAACTTATTATTGTGATTGATTTTGCGTCATGTTCGGCACGAAATTAGGTGGTGTTTTGCTGTTTCGGCTGTGTTTTAAAAAAGGTGTCTGGCTGCTGGTATCTTGCTTTTTTAGAGGCAGCAGCAGCAATCAAAATTAGAGATCAAATTGGAGAAAGTTTGAATTCTAGCTTCGGCTTCCGGGGAACCTATTATTGCGACTGATTTGGCGTCATTTTCGGTACGAAATTAGGTGGTGTTTTGCTGTTTCGGCTGTGTTTTAAAAAAGGTGTCTGGCTGCTGGTTTCTTGCTT
>CAMXCT020002104.1:25000-53227 GCA_947184155.2 Cladocopium goreaui | reverse complement strand
GGACGATTTTCAACTTTTCGAAAGTCACAAAATGCTGTAAATTACAGCATTTTTGCGTTTTGACGTCTTTTGCGGGAGCCATGCAAAAACGCAGAAAATGCTGTAAATACCAATACTTTTTGGACTCGAGATGCATAAAACACTGCAAATACCAGTGTTTTTGCAAGCAAAGCAAAAAAACACTGTAAATTACAGCATTTTTGGCAAGTTGATCGCAAAAAATGCTGGTATTTACACTGTTTTGCAATTTCAAGAAAACGTGGAAGGCACGAAACACTGTAAATAGCGGTGTTTTGGCCACTTTTGGGCGCTGAAACGCTGGTATTTACACAGTTTTTTGCCCGTGACGGCGCCAAACCCCTGTAAATTACAGCATGTTTTGCACTTTTTGAACCGATGTTTTGCCTTGATGAACGCAAAAAACGCTGGTATTTACGCGTTTCCCAAAAAATCGAAGATCGTGACGTGAACGAAACACTGTAAATAACAGTGTTTTAGCCACTTTGGGGGACTAAAACTGTGGTATTTACGCGGGTTCTTGCCAGCTGACAGCGCAATATGCTGTAAATTACAGCACTTTGTGCGCTGTTTATGTTCAATTTCTAAACGCGCGATGCTTTCACATGTTCTTTGCATTATTTTGCACTCTTCCACAAGAAACAACGTTGCAGATTGAAACTGGACGACAGCGTGACCCGAAAGAAAGCTGGAGGGAGGAGACGCACAGAAGCTTTTACACACACACACAGGGGCTTTTACACAGAGAAGTCTTTACACAAAGGAGCTTTTTACATACAGAAGGTTTTACACAGAGAAGTCTTTACTCTAAGGTGCTTTTGCAGACAAACGTCTAGGAGCTTTAACTCACAGAAGTTTTTAAACGAAGAAGTCTTTACACAGAGGGCTTTTTACACACAGACGCGTTTGCACACAGAAGCTTTTACACAGAGAAGCCTTTACACAGAGGAGCGTTTACACACCAAAGCGTTTACACACAGCAAGCTTTTACATACGCAGGGGCTTTTACACATTTACACAGAGTAGCTTTTTACACACAGAAGGTTTTACACAGAGAAGTCTTTCCTCTGAGGAGCTTTTTCACACAACGTCTTGGAGCTTTTACACACAAAAGCTGTTACACAAAGAAGTCTTTACACAGAGAGCTTTAACACACAGACGCGTTTACACACAGAAACTTTTACACAGAGAAGCCTTTACACAGAGAGTTTTTACACACGGAAGCTTTTACACACAGAGAAATCTTTACACAGACGTGCTTTCACACAGAGAAGTTTTTACACAAAAAAGTCTTTACACAAAGTGGTTTTTACACACAGAAACTTTTACACACAAAAGCTTTTACACAGAAGTCTTTGCACAGAGGCGCCTTTACACGAAGTAACAAGTTGAAATCGGCAGCAGTTCTTTAGGAAAAACCCTTCGCAGGAGCTTTCGGGAACTCACTTGCTCCCCAAAAAATCGTCTATTCCAACAAATACGTTCCAAAAAAACTAAGGAATATATTTCTGAAGCAGGTCCTCATTCAGTAACTTTCACGCCCACACTGCGATGAAATGGAGGGCCGAGTGGTCCGGCGGAGCCGACGAGGGGCGTCAGCCCAAAAATTCGGCTCCGCCGGCTCCCCACGAGTGGCTTGCCCCACGAGCGTCCCAGAGCGACTAGAGCTCTAAGGTGAAGCGCGCCCCAAACCGCCGACCCTCCGACGGCGGGCCCCGAAAAACACCAAAAATCCTTCAGGAGGGTGGGGGAGAGCTTTTTGGCCAGAATCCGGGTCGCTCATAAGCGTCTCCAAGAGCAAAAGGCCCCCCCCCCGTTTTGAGGGTACCTAAAATCGGAAAAAAGCGCCGTTTTGACACATTTTTCGGACGATTTTTCGTTTTTCGAAAGCCACAAAATGCTGTAAATTACAGCATTTTTGCGTTTTACCGTCTTTTGCGGGAGCCATGCAAAAACGCAGAAAATGCTGTAAATACCAATACTTTTTGGACCCAAGATGCACAAAACACCGCAAATACCAGTGTTTTTGAAAGCCAAGCAAAAAAACACTGTAAATTACAGCATTTTTGGCGGGTTGATCGCAAAAAATGCTGGTATTCACAGTGTTTTTGCAATTTCAAGAAAACGTGGAAGGCACGAAACACGTAAATAGCGGTGTTTTGGCCACTCTTGGACGCCGAAACGCCGCAGTTTTTTGCCCGTGGCGGCGCCAAACCCTTAAATTACAGCATTTTCTTCCCTTTTTGAACCGATTTTTTGCGTTGATGAACGGAAAAAATGCTGGTATTTACGCGTTTTTCAAAAAATCGAAGATCGTGACGTGAACGAAACCCTGTAAATAACAGTGTTTTAGCCACTTTCGGGGACTAAAACTGCGGTATCTACGCGGGTTCTTGCCATCTGACAGCGCAAAATGCTGTAAATTACAGCACTTTGTGCGCTGTTTATGTTCAATTTTTTAACTTGCGATGCTTTCACCTGTTCTTTGCATTCTTCCACAAGAAACAATGTTGCAGATTGAAACTGGACGACAGCGTGACCCAAAAGAAAGCTGGATGGAGGAGTCGCACAGAAGCTTTTGCACATACAGGGGCTTTTACACAGAGAAGTCTTTACACAAAGGAACTTTTTACACACAGAAGGTTTTACACAGAGAAGTCTTTACTCTAAGGACCTTTTGCACACAAACGTCTTTACACACAGAAGCTGTTACATAAAGAAGTCTTTACACAGAGGGCTTTTTACACACAGACGCGTCTGCACACAGAAGCTTTTACACAGAGAAGCCTTCACACAGAGGAGCTTTTACACACAAAAGCATTTACACACAGCAAGCTTTTACACACACAGGGGCTTTTACACAGAGAAGTCCTTACACAAAAGGAGCTTTTTACACACAGAAGGTTTTACACAGAGAAGTCTTTATTTACTCTAAGGAGCTTTTGCACACAAACGTCTAGGAGCTTTTTCACACAGAACTTTTTACACGAAGAAGGCATGACAGAGAGAGTTTTTACACACGGACGCGTTTGCACACAGAAGCTTTTACACAGAGAAGCCTTTACACAGAGGCGCTTTTACACACACACAAGCATTTGCACACAGCAAACTTTTACACACACAGGGGCTTTTACACAGAGAAGTCTTTACACAAAGGAACTTTTTACACACAGAAGGTTTTACACAGAGAAGTCTTTACTCTAAGGAGCTTTTGCACACAAACGCCTTTACACACAGAAGCTGTTACATAAAGAAGTCTTTACACAGAGGGCTTTTTACACACAGACGCGTTTGCACATAGAAGCTTTTACACAGAGAAGCCTTTACACAGAGGCGCTTTTACACACACAAGCATTTGCACACAGCAAACTTTTACACACACAGGGGCTTTTACACAGAGAAGTCTTTACACAAAGGAGCTTTTTACACACAGAAGGTTTTACACAGAGAAGTCTTTACTCTAAGGAGCTTTGCACACAAACGTCTAGGAGCCTTTACACACAGAAGCTGTTACACAAAGAAGTCTTTACACAGAAGCTTTTTACACACAGACGCGTTTGCACACAGAAGCTTTTACACAGAGAAGCCTTCACACAGAGGAGCTTTTACACACAAAAGCATTTACACACAGCAAGCCTTTACACACACAGGGGCTTTTACACAGAGAAGTCCTTACACAAAGGAGCTTTTTACACACAGAAGGTTTTACACAGAGAAGTCTTTACTCCAAGGAGCTTTTGCACACAAACGTCTAGGAGCTTTTACACACAGAACTTTTTACACGAAGAAGGCCTGACAGAGAGAGTTTTTACACACAGACGCGTTTGCACACAGAAGCTTTTACACAGAGAAGCCTTTACACAGAGGAGCTTTTACACACAAAAGCATTTACACACACACAGTGGCTTTTACACAGAGAAGTCTTTACACAAAGGAGCTTTTTACACACAGAAGGTTTTACACAGAGAAGTCTTTACTCTAAGGAGCTTTGCACACAAACGTCTAGGAGCCTTTACACACAGAAGCTGTTACACAAAGAAGTCTTTACACAGATTTATAGCTTTCACACACAGACGCGTTTACACACAGAAGCTTTTACACAGAGAAGCCTTTACACTTTACACAGAAAGTTTTTACACACGGAAGCTTTTACACACAGCGAAATCTTTACACAGACGTTTCACACAGAGAAGCTTTCACACACAGAAGCTTTTACACAAAGAAGTCTTTACACAAAGTGGTTTTTACACACAGAAACTTTTACACACAAAAGCTTTTACACAGAGAAGTCTTTGCACAGAGGCGCCTTTACACGAAGTAACAAGTTGAAATTGGCAGCAGTTCTTCGGGAAAAAACCTTGGCAGGAGCTTTCGGGAACTCACTTGCTCCCCAAAAAAGCCGTCTATTTCCAACAAAGTTCCTATTCCATGAACTTTTTTCAAAAAACATAAGGAATATATTTCTGAAGCAGGTCCCCATCCAAAAGCTTTCAAGCCCGCACTGCGATGAAATGGAGGGTCGAGAAATCCGGCGGAGCCGACGAGGGGCGTCAGCCCTTAAATCCGGCCAGGGGCCCCCTGGCCGTGTCCTTGCCGTACGGCAGTTTCTCTCCTCTCCGTAGGAGAGAGGGGCCGCCGCCCCAGCCGCCGACCACCCGGTAGGGCCAAAAACCCCCGCGTTTTACGGTGTTTTGTGCTCTTCCAATTTTTTCCCATTTTTCGGATCTTGTGGCTCAAGATGGGTCAACATGGGCCAACATAGGCCGCAAGATGGGCCAACATAGCCCCAAGATGGGCCCACATAGCGCGATAGCCCCAAGATGGGCCAACATGGCCCCAAGATGGGCCAACATAGCCCCAACATGGGCCGACATAACCTCAAGCTGGGGCAACATAGCCCCCAAGATGTGCCAACATAGCCCCAAGATAGGCCGCCGACCATCAAAATATCCTGCGTTTTACAGTGATTTTTTGCTGTTCCCATTTTTCGGATCCTTTGGCTCAACATGGGTCAACATGAGGCCAACATAGGCCAACATAGCCACAAGATGGGCCCACATTGCCCGCAAGATAGGCCAACATACGCCAACATAGGCCAACATAGCCACACAATGGGCCTACATAGTTGGGCCCCTGGCCGGCTGTCGCGCGTAAGCGCTTAAATCCGGCCAGGGGCCCCCTGGCCGTGGCATAGCCGTACGGCGTTTCTCTCCTCTCCGTAGGAGAGAGGGGCCGCCGCCCCAGCCGCCGACCACCTCGTACCGCCAAAAACCCCCGCGTTTTACGGTGTTTTGTGCTCATCCCATTTTTTCCCATTTTTCGGATCTTGTGGTTTAAGATGGGTCAACTTGGGCCAACATAGGCCTCAAGATGGGCCACCATAGCCCCAAGATGGGCCAACATAGGCCCCAAGATGGGCCAAGATAGCCCCAAGATGGGCCATCATAGCTCCAAGATGGGCCAACATAGCCCCAAGCTGGGCCAACATAGCCCCAAGATGGGCCCACATTGCCCTCAAGATAGGCCAACATAGCCCCAAGATGGGCCAACATAGCCCCAAGATAGGCCGCCGACCGCAAAATATCCTGCGTTTTACAGTGATTTTTTGCTGTTCCCATTTTTCGGCTCTTTTGGCTCAACATGGGTCCACATAGGCCTCAAGATCGGCCCACATAGCTTTCAAGATAGGCCAACATAGCCCCAAGATGGGCCCGCATTGCACATAGTTGGGCCCCTGGCCGGCTGTCGCGCGTAAGCGCTTAAATTCGGCTCCGCCGGCTCCACACGAGTGGCTTGCCCCACGAGCGTCCCAGAGCGACTAGAGCTCTATGGTGAGGCGCGCCCCAAACCGCCGACCCTCCGACGCCGGGCCCCGAAAAACACCAAAAATCCTTCAGGAGGGTGGGGGAGAGCTTTTTGGCCGGAATCCGGGTCGCTCATAAGCGTCTCCAAGAGCATAATCCCCCCCCCCGATTTTGAGGGTACCTAAAATCGGAAAAAGTGCCGTTTTGACACGTTTTTCGGACGATTTTCAGCTTTTCGAAATGGACAAAATGCTGTAAATTAGAGCATTTTTGCGTTTTAACGTCTTTTGCGGGAGCAATTCAATAACGCAGAAAATGCTGTAAATACCAATACTTTTTGGACCCAAGATGCACAAAACACTGCAAATACCAGTGTTTTTGAAAGCCAAGCAAAAAAACACTGTAAATTACAGCATGTTTGGCAAGTTGATCGCAAAAAATGCTGGTATTCACAGTGTTTTTGCAATTTCAAGAAAACGTGGAAGGCACGAAACACTGTAAATAGCGGTGTTTTAGCCACTTTTGGGCGCTGAAACGCTGGTATTTACACAGTTTTTTGCCCGTGACGGCGCCAAACCCCTGTAAATTACAGCATTTTTTGCACTTTTTGAACCGATGTTTTGCGTTGATGAACGCAAAAAACGCTGGTATTTACGCGTTTCCCAAAAAATCGAAGATCGTGACGTGAACGAAACCCTGTAAATAACAGTGTTTTAGCCACTTTGGGGGACTAAAACTGTGGTATTTACGCGGGTTCTTGCCAGCTGACAGCGCAATATGCTGTAAATTACAGCACTTTGTGCGCTGTTTATGTTCAATTTTTAAACGCGCGATGCTTTCACATGTTCTTTGCATTATTTTGCACTCTTCCACAAGAAACAACGTTGCAGATTGAAACTGGACGACAGCGTGACCCGAAAGAAAGCTGGAGGGGGGAGACGCACAGAAGCTTTTACCCACACACACAGGGGCTTTTACACAGAGAAGTCTTTACACAAAGGAGCTTTTTACATACAGAAGGTTTTACACAGAGAAGTCTTTACTCTAAGGTGCTTTTGCAGACAAACGTCTAGGAGCTTTAACTCACAGAAGTTTTTACACGAAGAAGTCTTTACACAGAGGGCTTTTTACACACAGACGCGTTTGCACACAGAAGCTTTTACACAGAGAAGCCTTTACACAGAGGAGCGTTTACACACCAAAGCGTTTACACACAGCAAGCTTTTACACACGCAGGGGCTTTTACACATTTACACAGAGTAGCTTTTTACACACAGAAGGTTTTACACAGAGAAGTCTTTCCTCTGAGGAGCTTTTTCACGCAAACGTCTTGGAGCTTTTACACACAAAAGTTGTTACACAAAGAAGTCTTTACACAGAGAGCTTTAACACACAGACGCGTTTACACACAGAAACTTTTACACAGAGAAGCCTTTACACAGAGAGTTTTTATACACGGAAGCTTTTACACAGAGAGAAATCTTTACAAAGACGTGCTTTCACACAGAGAAGCGTTTACACAAAAAAGTCTTTACACAAAGTGGTTTTTACACACAGAAACTTTTACACGCAAAAGCTTTTACACAGAGAAGTCTTTGCACAGAGGCGCCTTTACACGAAGTAACAAGTTGAAATCGGCAGCAGTTCTTTAGGAAAAACCCTTCGCAGGAGCTTTCGGGAACTCACTTGCTCCCCAAAAAATCGTCTATTCCAACAAATATGTTCCAAAAAACCTAAGGAATTTATTTCTGAAGCAGGTCCTCATTCAGTAACTTTCACGCCCACACTGCGATGAAATGGAGGGCCGAGTGGTCCGGCGGAGCCGACGAGGGGCGTCAGCCCAAAAATTCGGCTCCGCCGGCTCCCCACGAGTGGCTTGCCCTACGAGCGTCCCAGAGCGACTAGAGCTCTATGGTGAGGTGCGCCCCAAGCCGCCGACCCTCCGACGCCGGGCCCCGAAAACCACCAAAAATCCTTCAGGAGGGTGGGGGAGAGCTTTTTGGCCGGAATCCGGGTCGCTCATAAGCGTCTCCAAGAGCAAAAGGCCCCCCCCCCCGATTTTGAGGGTACCTAAAATCGGAAAAAAGTGCCGTTTTGACACATTTTTCGGACGATTTTCAGCTTTTCGAAATTTTTCGAAAGGCACAAAATGCTGTAAATTACAGCATTTTTGCGTTTTAACGTCTTTTGCGGGAGCCATGCAAAAACGCAGAAAATGCTGTAAATACCAATACTTTTTGGACCCAAGATGCACAAAACACCGCAAATACCAGTGTTTTTGAAAGCCAAGCAAAAAAACACTGTAAATTACAGCATTTTTGGCGGGTTGATCGCAAAAAATGCTGGTATTTACACGGTTTTTGCAATTTCAAGAAAACGTGGAAGGCACGAAACACTGTAAATAGCGGTGTTTTGGCCACTTTTGGACGCCGAAACGCTGGTATTTACGCATGTTTTTGCCCGTGACGGCACCAAACCCCTGTAAATTACAGCATTTTCTTCCCTTTTTGAACCGATTTTTTGCGTTGATGAACGCAAAAAACGCTGGTATTTACGCGTTTTTCAAAAAATCGAAGATCGTGACGTGAACGAAACCCTGTAAATAACCGTGTTTTAGCCACTTTTGGGGACTAAAACTGCGGTATTTACGCGGGTTCTTGCCATCTGACAGCGCAAAATGCTGTAAATTACAGCACTCTGTGCCCTGTTTATGTTCAATTTTTTAACCTGCGATGCTTTCACCTGTTCTTTGCATTCTTCCACAAGAAACAATGTTGCAGATTGAAACTGGACGACAGCGTGACCCGAAAGAAAGCTGGATGGAGGAGTCGCACAGAAGCTTTTACACATACAGGTGCTTTTACAGCTTTTACACAGAGAAGTCCTTACACAAAGGAGCTTTTTACACACAGAAGGCTTTACACAGAGAAGTCTTTACTCTAAGGAGCTTTTGCACACAAACGTCTAGGAGCCTTTACACAGAAGCTGTTACACAAAGAAGTCTTTACACAGAGGGCTTTTTACACACAGACGCGTTTGCACACAGAAGCTTTTACACAGAGAAGCCTTCACACAGAGGAGCTTTTACACACAAAAGCATTTACACACAGCAAGCTTTTACACACACAGGGGCTTTTACACAGAGAAGTCCTTACACAAAGGAGCTTTTTACACACAGAAGGTTTTACACAGAGAAGTCTTTACTCCAAGGAGCTTTTGCACACAAACGTCTAGGAGCTTTTTCACACAGAACTTTTTACACGAAGAAGGCCTGACAGAGAGAGTTTTTACACACAGACGCGTTTGCACACAGAAGCTTTTACACAGAGAAGCCTTTACACAGAGGAGCTTTTACACACAAAAGCATTTGCACACAGCAAGCTTTTACACACACAGGGGCTTTTACACAGAGAAGTCCTTACACAAAGGAGCTTTTTACACACAGAAGGTTTTACACAGAGAAGTCTTTACTCTAAGACTCTAAGGAGCTTTTGCACACAAACGTTCTTAGGAGCTTTTTCACACAGAACTTTTTACACGAAGAAGGCCTGACAGAGAGAGTTTTTACACACAGACGCGTTTGAAAATAGAAGCTTTTACACAGAGAAGCCTTTGCACAAAGGAGCTTTTTACACACAGAAGGTTTTACACAGAGAAGCCTTTACTCTAAGGAGCTTTTGCACACAAACGTCTAGGAGCCTTTACACACAGAAGCTGTTACACAAAGAAGTCTTTACACAGAGGGCTTTTTACACACAGACGCGTTTGCACACAGAAGCTTTTACACAGAGAAGCCTTCACACAGAGGGGCTTTTACACACAAAAGCATTTACACACAGCAAGCTTTTACACACACACAGGGGCTTTTACACAGAGAAGTCCTTACACAAAGGAGCTTTTTACACACAGAAGGTTTTACACAGAGAAGTCTTTACTCCAAGGAGCTTTTGCACACAAACGTCTAGGAGCTTTTTCACACAGAACTTTTTACACGAAGAAGGCCTGACAGAGAGAGTTTTTACACACAGACGCGTTTGCACACAGAAGCTTTTACACAGAGAAGCCTTTACACAGAGGGGCTTTTACACACAAAAGCACTTGCACACAGCAAGCTTTTACTCACACAGGGGCTTTTACACAGAGAAGTCCTTACACAAAGGAGCTTTTTACACACAGAAGGCTTTACACAGAGAAGTCTTTACTCTAAGGAGCTTTTGCACACAAACGTCTAGGAGCCTTTACACACAGAAGCTGTTACACAAAGAAGTCTTTACAGAGATATATAGCTTTCACACACAGACGCGTTTACACGCAGAAGCTTTGGACGCCGAAACGCTGGTATTTACGCCGTTTTTTGCCTGTGGCGGCGCCAAACCCCTGTAAATTACAGCATTTTCTTCCCTTTTTGAACCGATTTTTTGCGTTGATGAACGCAAAAAACGCTGGTATTTACGCGTTTTTCAAAAAATCGAAGATCGTGACGTGAACGAAACCCTGTAAATAACAGTGTTTTAGCCACTTTCGGGGACTAAAACTATGGTATTTACGCGGGTTCTTGCCATCTGACAGCGCAAAATGCTGTAAATTACAGCACTTTGTGTGCTGTTTATGTTCAATTTTTGAACCTGCCACCTGTTCTTTGCATTCTTCCACAAGAAACAACGTTGCAGATTGAAACTGGACGACAGCGTGACCCGAAAGAAAGCTGGATGGAGGAGTCGCACAGAAGCTTTTGCACATACAGGGGCTTTTACACAGAGAAGTCTTTACACAAAGGAGCTTTTTACACACAGAAGGTTTTACACAGAGAAGTCTTTACTCTAAGGAGCTTTTGCACACAAACGTTCTTAGGAGCTTTTTCACACAGAACTTTTTACACGAAGAAGGCCTGACAGAGAGAGTTTGTACACACAGACGCGTTTGCACATAGAAGCTTTTACACAGAGAAGCCTTTGCACAAAGGAGCTTTTTACACACAGAAGGTTTTACACAGAGAAGCCTTTACTCTAAGGAGCTTTTGCACACAAACGTCTAGGAGCCTTTACACACAGAAGCTGTTACACAACGAAGTCTTTACACAGAGGGCTTTTTACACACAGACGCGTTTGCACACAGAAGCTTTTACACAGAGAAGCCTTCACACAGAGGAGCTTTTACACACAAAAGCATTTACACACAGCAAGCTTTTACACACACAGAGAAGTCCTTACACAAAGGAGCTTTTTACACACAGAAGGTTTTACACGGCGAAGTCTTTACTCCAAGGAGCTTTTGCACACAAACGTCTAGGAGCTTTTTCACACAGAACTTTTTACACGAAGAAGGCCTGACAGAGAGAGTTTTTACACACAGACGCGTTTGCACACAGAAGCTTTTACACAGAGAAGCCTTTACACAGAGGAGCTTTTACACACAAAAGCATTTACACACACAGGGGCTTTTACACAGAGAAGTCTTTACACAAAGGAGCTTTTTACACACAGAAGGTTTTACACAGAGAAGTCTTTACTCTAAGGAGCTTTTGCACACAAACGTCTAGGAGCCTTTACACACAGAAGCTGTTTCACAAAGAAGTCTTTACACAGATATATAGCTTTCACACAAAGACGCGTTTACACACAGAAGCTTTTACACAGAGAAGCCTTTACACTTTACACAGAGAGTTTTTACACACGGAAGCTTTTACACACAGTGAAATCTTTACACAGACGTTTCACACAGAGAAGCTTTCACACACAGAAGCTTTTACACAAAGAAGTCTTTACACAAAGTGGTTTTTACACACAGAAACTTTTACACACAAAAGCTTTTACACAGAGAAGTCTTTGCACAGAGGCGCCTTTACACGAAGTAACAAGTTGAAATTGGCAGCAGTTCTTCGGGAAAAACCCTTGGCAGGAGCTTTCGGGAACTCACTTGCTCCCCAAAAAAGCCGTCTATTTCCAACAAAGTTCCTATGCCATGACCTTTTTTCAAAAAAACATAAGGAATATATTTCTGAAGCAGGTCCCCATCCAAAAGCTTTCAAGCCCACACTGCGATGAAATGGAGGGTCGAGAAATCCGGCGGAGCCGACGAGGGGCGTCAGCCCTTAAATCTGTGTGATGATACGCGTATGTGTACACACACAATAATCATAAATCTATGTAAATGTATATACAAATCATAAATGTGTAGTACGGCTACATATACATATTGTATACATATATATATATTACATATACATATGAACTAGAGCAGACTACACCATGCGGACCAACAGTCCGCAACTCCACACACTTAGCCCACCCTGCCTCAATGGAGTACATATCGTGGTGCGGCGGAGGGGAGATCAGCCCCACCCCAGGCGTAGCCTTGCGGGTTTCGGCAATCTTGCCAATGACCTGACAGTGCAGCATGCCTGGGGCCCTGGGGCCCTTCACAGGACTCTCCTCTTGGCATAAAGATGGGCAATACTTCAAAGTCTGGAACTGATTGAAAGTTATATTGTACTTATATATTACATATAATAGAATATAACATATATAAATATAGTTTATACTTTAATTATACATATTGCATATTATATAGTAAATCATGTATTGTCTATTATGTATTATCGCGCCTTGTGGCCTGGCAGCTCGCCACCCTCACCAGGCTTGGCGCCCTGGGCCAACCTTGACGGCCAGGTGTAAAACAACACCATGTGGGGAAAAACATGGGAAAAACATCTAACCTAATATATGATTCATATGATACATATGTCTCATATGGTATGTGAATATACATGATATATGACATATGAGATATGAATATGGATTTGTCCAGCAATGGAGAATGGCCCCAATTTATGGCTATTTGAACCTGGCAAAACAACGACAAACCCAACCGTTCTACATCTCAGCTTGCCCAAAACTCTTCAAGTCAACGCATCTACGCTCGGCATGAACAACTCGAAGTGACTCTAGCTGATTCCATCTTGGCAAATGTATCTCTCATGATCTGCTTGTCTTCTCCAACAGAATGTCTTGTTTCCACTAAAGGACTTGATCTGGAGCTCGTCTGCGTTCGCCAGATACTCGGCGGTCACACCAAAGCGTCCAGACGCCACCTGTCGGATAGGGTTCAAACATGGCTCACACCCGAACTGCCGGCTGAGTGTCTGCCAGACACCTGTCGTGAATCTTCAATTGAGAATGCAGTCACTCGCATTTTGAGAGTCCTATAACATTCCTATAACATTCCTATACATTCCTATACTTCAAGTTGAAATCCAACCCACCCTGAGAACTCTGCACCTGCTTGATCTTGGAGCGGAAGGTATCCCCTCCGACAATGTCCCATTTCACGGCACCGGCTTCAAACTCTCCAGGCTCCAGTTGAGTGAAACGCATCGGGTCCTGGCACATGTTCGAATTGTAAACTTTCTCAGAACTCATGCGCTTCATGAACATCTGCGCTACATGAAGCCCAAGTTTGATTAGCAGGTTGGCTCATGTTGGCTCTATACCGTCTATACCTCCGTTTCGCATTGCGACAGCTCAGTTTTTCATTGCACCTCACCACCTTCGCCCGTGTTGCTCTTTCCGCCAATTCGATTCATGGCGATGGCCATGGCTCGATGTGCCTGGACTCACATTCAGGAAAATATGTGGTAAAGGATGCACAAACGCTGGTCAAACGTCTTTCAAACCATTATATATATATATATTATATATATATATAAACGTCGCACTATTGCAAAATATGGTAAATATATGTAAATATTTGTAAATCGAATTGTCTTGAACTTGAGCTAATTTCCATGTGCGCTGGGTTCAAGCGGATCTTACCCTTACCAAGTCACAGTGCCTCATCACTGATAGATCCAAAGGATGCGGCACCGGTGCAGAACCGCTTCACGATCTCAACAGCCGGCTCCACCTGCAAACAAACCAGAGAATCCTTGGAGAAAATCATCCAGCCGTCCAGCCTTGAAGTTCTGGGCGTCCCCACTTCCAACACTTCCAACACTTCAACAGGACTAAGCCCAAGTGCTCCAAGTGAGCCAAGTGGTCCAAAAGGTTACGCATTGGTGACCCAAAACGGCAGGGACAGGTTTGGTACAAATTGGTGCAGTATCAGGATGTATCAGGCCATATCAGGCCTCATTGAGCGGCACGGGAACGCACTCTTCCTCACGAAAGTCCAGCTGGCCACGGATCTCTGTTTGCTCAGTGATCCTGGCACTGGAGTGACAACTGGAAGAAAAGATGAATGGATGCAATGGATGTATTCAAAAATTTCAAAAGTGGGGAATATTCCATCAACTGGTCTATGGTAGTAAATTGATCATTGTGTCGGCTTGTTCTAGATCCCAAGTCCCCAAATGAAGCTGTGTGCATTTACGAGTCCACTACACCACTTGGTTCAGTTCCTAAAAGCTTGCGAGTCCATGATCAGGTCAGGATATGAAGCACTGACTACGGAACATTCGGGATTCTCAACATTTGGCATCCAGACCCAATGTTCCTCAATTGAAGGCATTGTCTTGTTTTTTGTGAGCAGAAGGAACAAGGAAAGTGGAACCTGTGGAACTCTCCATTTGGAAATCGGCGCGCGGAAGATGTCAGTTGTGCCAAGGTGACGCCAAGGTGCTTGTTCTGCCAGGTGGAGAACATCTTGTATGCGTCCGTGGAATTGTTCTGCGCCGCTTCTTGCCTGCCAAATCTGCCAACTCAGCAATGGCCAGTAACTCGTTGCACACTTGCAGAATTGATCCGAACTGATCCAAATTGCTTCACAATCTGTCAAGGTCTGTCAAGCTATCATAGTCTTACAGTAGTCTTACCACGTGACTGATAATTGGTTCAAGCTACATCTTGTAGATCACGTCGGGCGTGTTCCTCGGTCAAACATCGGTCTTGGAGGTTGGGGAGTTCGAATACCAAAAGTCCAAGCCATTTTGGACAAAACGCTTGAATAAGACGAATAAGACATCATTGATTGAAGGCAGGTTCTTTGCGAAACAGGCCCTTGGATGCTGAAATGCTCGGATCCCAAGATAGCAAGTCTATTGACTGTTCGAGGGGAATTGGTTGGTTTTGCACTTCATCCTTGTGCATTAACAGAGGCAGTAAGGGTACACGATGAACACCATGATGTGTACTCTTTTCGGGGTGCCTGCATTTGACCACAAATGGCAGAGCACGCTACAACGCCAGCCATAAAATCGTAGGAGACCTACGTCGCTGTCCTAGTTTCCTAGTTTCGTGGGTGACAGTACCAGCTGCAGGTGCTGCACCAAGCAACATGTGGATTTCGGTCTCATGGATGGACCGGAAGTGATACTCCCCAAAGTCATCCAGTTCTTCCACCTGCAAAAATGCAGGGTGAAAATGCAAAGTCACATGACGTGCCATGAAGTGTCATGCAGTGTCCAAAGCCGTCTGCACCGAATTAGGAACAAAGATGAACAAAGTAAAATGAACAGTTGAACTATGTTGAACTGTTACCCTCTCCGACCCTCACAAAACCTCACCTCTTCATCCACCAGCATTGGTTGTGGTCGTTCTGGGAAGGCCAATTTGTGCAGCTCCATCGCATCCTTCGTACAAAGGGTGAGGGAAGCATTGTAACAGGCTGCTCCATGACAGTTGGAAGCTGCTAAGTGGGGACTGCAATCTGGATAGTCTGCACATGTTTGTGGAGGGTTGCACCAAGAAAACTCTCACGAGGAGACATCTCCTGCGAGAAGATGTTGAAACCAGCGCCGTTCAAAACAAACTTGCCTTGGCCAAGTGAGCTCCTGTGTCACGATATGTTGAAAGCATCGGGCAGTTGGTCATTCACCCTACAGTAAGCATTCAAGAGATCAAACGCCAGGATGAACAAGTGATTTAAAGAGTGAAGAATAGAATACAGTAAAACTCAGAAAAACAGTTTAAATTCGAAAGTTTACTGCGCTACGCTATTTCGGTCGAGGCACAGCCAGTGAAACACTTGGAGATGACCTCCTTGTCAAGACCAACAGCTTGGAAGAGCTGAGCGCCCTGGGCCAGGAGGACTACCGGGCAGAAACCAACACCAACATAGACCAGCTATATCCTACCGTTAGTATCCGGTGATGCTGTTCAACAGTTGTGGCTTTGTAGCCACACAGGTTCAAACCTGACCGGTTTCAACGCAGAAGCCGGAAAGACTTGGTAAGGAGATTCAGCCAGATTGCTTCAAGATGAGATGGCAATAACCTTGTTCCCAGCTGGGATTGAACTGCCTAGGTCTACTTGGTTGGTGAGTGGAAAACAAATATCTGAGATTCATAGATGCATGCATCTCCTATCAATCAACCTCTCAGAGTCTCAGGCTCTAGAGAGACAGCACAACTGACTCAACTGACCGCCTTGTAGCTCTGCAGGCAAGAGATACCCATCTTGGACATGACCTTCAAGATACCTATTGCAGCTGTGTCACAAGCTGTCACAATCTGAAAGGGCATAGCCGGCATAGCCGGCATAGCCGGCATAGCCGGCTTGGCTGTTGGCGAGGGCCTCAGGCCCTTTTTCACCCCCGCCTGAGTCAGAGCCGGAGCGGAAGTTTTCGATGCGCTTGTTCAGGGGAAGACTGCAACCACGAACTCGCAAGAGGCTCAAATAGCCTGGGCGGAAAGGCTTTCGTGACTGGCTCTTTGGCAAGTTCTTAACTTTTGAACCAGAGTTCAAACAATTACTTCAGAGCTGGATCGGTAGAGTGGACACAGCAGGTAGCCTGCCCTTCTTTGAAAAAATAGATGAAGTTGGTCAAAGTGTCACTGATCTTGATGATCTTGTCACTGATGGAGATCATCCAACCTTCAAGAGCCTAGCCTCCCTCCATCTTTGTGAATGCAGCTGTAAATTCTTGGACATCTTGAGCCCTGAAATTGACAAATGGTCGGAGGAACCGAGGATTCTCCTTGATCCAAAGCAAAGAACAGCCTTCACCAAGCTGTGCCAAGTCACAGAGGTATGGATAAATCGCATCGCAGCCAAAGCCCAAAAGGCAGCAGAAGTGGTGAATCTCCTTAGGTCATCTTAGGTCGCTCCTGTGTGTTTCTGATGTTTCTGTGGCATGACATGGTAAAATTATGTAAAATTGGTCCGCCCTCAGCAGCTCTAAAAGGTACTGTATGTATTGGCACGGGATGGCACAGGATGGCACGGAGGTCGCAGCTGGTCGTAGCAGAGGGCCAATCTTAAAGTTTGATCAAGGGACGTAGGCATCCGCCGCTTCCACAATCAGCGCCACCTGAGCTTCGACGAACTTTGCGAACAATGATTCTGGCTTTTCTGAGGGGCAACTTCCCACAGGAGACGTACTACAACGCTGCAAAACGTCAACATGCTCTTGAGAAGCGACCTTATCTCTTTGTCTTGTCGTGGTTTAACATGACCTTGATACACATCTGCGAAAGACTACCTGTTTCGGGCACCTTGGCGCGGAGCTTCTTTGCAATCAAATCCTGATGAAGGGCTCCAACCGCCAACAAAGAACCTTAGTTGAGGCATCTCCGCATGATTCGAGGCACTCAAAGCATGCTTCCTCTAGGGTCTATGAGTGATCACTGATATCCAAGTAGCTGGCCACATCTTGCAACCCACTGCAAGTGGCCATGGACCACAACATCATAAATCTCGTCGCAATGACCCAACCACCCCTACCGACCGATGACACTCAACAGTTCCCCATATCTCATGCGATCCAGCTCTGTTCATTGTCCGAGTGGCTCACAGGAACTCGGCTTTGCCCAGCCTTGCGATGACTCAGTACCAACACCGCTGCACCATCGCCCAAGATGGCTGCTTCGGCCTCAACACTCGAACTGAATAGCGAGGCATAATGCCATTAGTGATGTGAAGTAATGTGAAGTAATGACTCTCACGGTCATAGCATGTCACAACAGACCCATACAGTGGACCCATGTGAGCGATGAGATGACCGTCCACATCAGATCACTCAGATCGCTCAGATCACTCAGCCGTTCCAATCAACGTGTGCCTCCTTACAGATCTGCTCCAAGCGTTCCTGGTCGCATGAAATCAACATGAAACCAACTGTTGAAGCGAAACAGGCAAGCCTTTCTGACTGCTTGGAGCAAGCGACTCACAAACAGAAACATGCAGTTTTCTCTGTCCACCGAAGTGAGATATCAAGTGTATAGATTGCAAGTTTATACGTATAATGATGTACATATTTTTTCACACCCTCTATGTAGCAACTAAAGATTAACTAAAGAATCTTTGTCAACATTCTGCCGCGCCTTCAGCAGGTTGTTGCCGCGGATTGCACGATCCGCCTGCCGCGCCTTGGAAGTGCTCTCATTCAAGCCGTAGGTCATATCCTTGGGCGAACCGAAGAGTCCCCGAAGAGTCCAGTGAGTCCAGTGTTCACCCCCGGTGGTGCCGTTGGTGGCGTTGGTGGCGTTGGTATGTCATGTGGAAAGCACCAGTATACTGCAAACTGAGGGGCATTCTATGTCCATTCTATGTCCATTCTATGTCCATTCTATGTATTTCTATGTTGCCAAACATTGGTCATTGGTCTGAATCCATTTACAGCATATATGTTCATTGCGGGAATTTTCTAGGGACATGTTCTTTTTAAAGTCAGTGTTTGATCCTCCTGGATCATCATAGCTGCGGGGGAGTTCATTCACGCCAAGTACCGTGTCAGTCCACCTGATGCTTTCTTCACTGTTGAGCTTTGTGCTTTGGACTCATCAACTGTATTATCACAGTCCCTTAAAAGTCCCCAGTGTCAAGATAGACCATGTCCCACGATGTCCCGGACGTCCCAGGTTTACATCAAAGCAGCCAGCACGACTGTTGGAAAGCCATCGTCCTTGTGAAGCTTCAGACAAGGCCACGAGGCCCAGACGCTAGTGATTTTCTCTACAATACTGGAGGGGTCTGGAGGCTTTGGAGGTAAAGACTGGATGGTTGGATTGGATCTTCTGAAAGGGGAAGAACTTCTGGAGCCCTTTCTGACTCGTTGCTCAAGAAATAAAACAAGGCAACCGGTCTTAGGCTCATTCTTGGGCTATCAAGTCAGCCGGCACCTGCAAGCCGAAGATAGCATTGTAGCGGCGGGGGCACCTCAGCAGAAAGGATCAGAAAGGAACCAAGATGCAAATAAGATGCAAATAAGATGCAAATCAACTTTGAGATCTGCGGGGACCTACTGACGCTCAGGTACTTTCCAATCGCCAAGCAGCAGAATGGGTGAGTCCAGGAAGACACGACGGCAGGCGTCAGGTGAAGGTTCCAACAGGCTTCGCTCGGGGCCAATGGGGCAAGTCAAGGACCTCAAGAAATTGGTTATAGGGCTGTCAAAAGCTGTCAAAAGCTGTCAAAATCTGTCAACCCAAAATTTGTACGCAACCCGCACAGCTTCACGCGTCTTTCTCAATGCATCTTACAAATCACAGGGTTTTGCCCACGGCCAAGAAATGTCTCTTGGTCCTGACAGAAGATTTGCCAAGCTACATGACATTGGCCTCGCGGATTGGATCAATGGGAGGATTGGTCGCTTGTGCGAATAGCTGTGAGAAGTAGTCGAAGGGCTGCCGAGGCATCTTGGACAAGCAGGCCAGTGGCATGTCCTTCCGGTCAAAACCCGCAAAAATGGAAGCACCATCTCACCATCCCGAATCCTAGCAATGGGTTCAGTTTCGGCCAAGCATCTTGGCTCTTTACTGCACCGTCTACATATACGTATCTACATTCTGAATTAGCATTGCAACCGCCCAAGAAAGGCACAGTTGGACCATGCCCCATGCAAGTACTTCACTCCTGACCCATGGAGCCCAAGGGTTCGCTTCCAGACTTCACCATGGGGGCGATAAGCATGTCCATCTTTTCCTTGGTGCCACTGAAGTTGTTGGAACCTTCTCCTTGATATAGTTCTGCTACTGATTGTACAGTAATACCAAAATAGAATTTGCATTAATTTGCCAATATCTATTGAGTTTTGCGAACCAGCTGCGTAGGTGTATCCGCAGTACTTCAAGAGCGGCAACACCCTCTTGTTGATCTGAGTCCTCGGCTGAAGCATGTCAACTCACCGATGGCTAGCAGAGAGTCCTCTAGTAGTTTGGGATTATGGCGAAAACGGTCCACTCCGTCCACTCCCCATTTCCACCCGGGACCATGGATGAACCCTTGGCCACGTCCGAGGGGCAGTTCTTTGCCTTCCAAACTGCCGAGTTCCTCTTCCAGCAGCTCTTCAATCAACGCGAAGTCACTCTTGGGCTCAGGACCCAAGCGATCCTGGCACAGGCTTAGCAACTGGCTTGGCAGATAACACTGACTAAACTGAGGATGCAAATTGAGCAGCAATAAGAAACAGTGTGCGCAAGAGAAGCTGTTTGGCTATGTTCTAATCTCCTTCAACTCCACGCTGTTCTTTTTCAAATATTCACCGTAGGGCTTCTTTGTGGCGTATCGCATCTTCAACTCAGTGTCCTCGATCATTCGGCCCTGGCACCAAGGGGAGGCATCTCTATCGGACAGAGGAAAGCCTCTAGAAATCTCTTCTGAGCCGCTTAAAAGACTCCGTGGACCAGAGCCAATCAACCCAGCTTGGTTGAGCATGACTTTGTGAGCACATCCTTGTGAGTATTCAATGGTCACAAGATGTCACGAGGCACTAGAGCCCAAAGTAGATTATGAAGGAAGTCTTGCATCTACGTAAGTTTACCTATATTCTATTCAATTAATCTTTGGCAAATGCTCACCTCCCATCCTCTGAGCCTGGGCAAAGTCCACCAAGAGCATTTTTCCTGGCCTCAAGCGGCCCTTGAACTGGACCTCAGGGTGCCGTTCTGGCTCGGGCCCGGCAAGAAAACTGAGTACCAGCCCCAGACCAGAGATTAAAACCCAACAGTCACTGCTGTTGGGAATTTTGCGTCACTAGATACAACTCATCCAGAAGTTGCTCACGCATGGAGCTTGTGGCATATAAATGGATCTTTTATGACCTTTAGTGACCTTCCATGATTCTGATCCAACCTCAATCCCGCGCCTCTTCTGGTCGGACATCCACTACGCCAACCTCTGAGGCCAAGATGAGGCGCTGGTCCTGCGCTTGGATGGTTCCAATGATAGGCTCCACCCGGCCCCCGGCCGCCCCAGCACAAGATGCGCAAGGTCCTTGGTGATGTAAAACCGGCCAGGACGCAAACCGTTGCGGTCCAAGGTGGCGCCAAATTGGATGCCATCCGTGAAGCAAACCAGTGCAGGGCCATCCCAGGGCTCCATCACGCAGGAAAGATACTTATAAAAGTCCTCGCCATTGGGTTTCAAACGCTTTCTCCAAACAAATCTAAGGGAAACAAGTAGAAATCAAATACTCATGGCGAAATTCTTAATGTGGAGGACAAGCAGATGGCAGTTCTGACACCCAGCTGGGACTGGTTGGAAGTTTAAAACATTTTTCGTTTTCCATCTTACCCTAGGATGAAGGGGTGCTGATATGTGTCATTCTTGACTGAACACTGAACACTTGCATGTTGGAATCTTTGCGCCGGTCCTTCTTCTCGGGCTGCATCAAGTTCCTAAGCTCTTTGGCCCATTACACAAGCAGCTGGTGGCAACATGAGTTCTGAGGCTCTTGGAAAGTCATGAAGATTTCTGGGTACAGTTCTTGAGATTCTTGAGATTCTTGAGCAGGTAATTCGGTCTTTTGCGGGAAAACATTCTGTCGAAACTACGTTGCCATATGTTGCCATAGCGGGTTCCGCTAGCGGATCCATGTGGGATCCATGTGGGACCGGCGCCAAGTGGCGTGTTCTGCCAGGCCTCGGGGATCACCATCATGATGACCTCTGCCAAGTCGCGGGTACCTGCACCGTGCACCGTGACGTCATGGCAATGTCATGACATGTCATGACAGTGTCATGACAACGAGACCATGGTGACCATGCTGTGGTACAGATTTCAGGATCGAACAGTATCACTGATCTCAGCCATCACCCATGATAGAGTACGGTCGTTTTGATTTTCATACGGTTTGATATGTTTTGATATGCTTTGATGGTTGCCAGCATGATCCACCAAAACCAGAACCGCCGCCATAACCTATCTGGATGACCTGCCTGCGGCCAACAACAGCTCTACCACGTTGTCCAAGAGAGCAGAGTCACTTCCAATGTCCTCGTCCACAGGGAAGAAGGCCTAAGAGTCACACAAGCAGAAATTTTGTAGCACAAGTGGCATCAATGATTGTATCAGTCCTCAAGTCTTTCAGGCGCAGATCAAAAGGTGTTGGTTCTGCTACAATCACTTCAAAGCACAGCTCAACTAGTCATCTCCCAGTTTGTTGAAAGGTAAACCTCTACCTAAGGCCTAAGGCCTAAGGTAGGATACAGCACTTCATCAGAAAGTAAAGGGAAAAAAAATGAAAAAAGGGAAATCAGAAGCTGCAGAACTTTCTTCAAAGCGTTTCACCTGCGGCAATTTCTGTGGCGCCTCCAGTGGAGCATCCCCAAAGGCTTTGCTGTTGGTCATGAGAGCTTCACGCGTTCGGATGGAGTTTCGATTGCCAGCCAGGGTGTTGATTTCGCCTTGGCCACTAGCGTCACGTTTGCCACACATTTGCCCCAAGTTTCTTGATCCAAATCTGCAGCACCTGTTCCATCTGTAGATTAAAGATATCAAATGCTCTTGGATGAAAGCTGCCTCCCAATAATATGGTTTGAATGGCTTCAGTTTGCAATGTTCAAGGCCATAAAGAAACGTCTTGTGCAACAGATTCACTTTGCGGAGCAGGGAACACTATGGCTGCACAGCACAAAGAAGTGGCTTTGGCAGCAAAAAGCAAATGCACTACAGCAACAAGTGGATTTGCAGCAGCGTCATTTAAGGGCCAAGGCAGCCAAGGCAGCCAAGGCAGCCAAGGTGCCATTGTGTGCAATGCGGCGGAAGGGATGAGCGCGGTTCCAGGAAGGGAAAGAGTTGGTAGAGAAGCGCGAGTGGACCTCAGGGCCCAGGACGGTCATCGGGGTCCGTGCGATGAAGAAAGTGAAGAGAGTGAAGAGTTAGGACGTTAATTCACGTTGCTTAGAAGGCTTGGAAGGCTTAGAAGGGCCTATATCCTGTCGGTTTTTGCTTC
Source organism: Cladocopium goreaui (assembly GCA_947184155.2). Classification (NCBI taxonomy): domain Eukaryota; class Dinophyceae; order Suessiales; family Symbiodiniaceae; genus Cladocopium; species Cladocopium goreaui. Next base: position 30,299 of record CAMXCT020002104.1, on the reverse strand, counting down.
CGTGCTGTAGAGTGCTGCTCCGGTATCGACCAGCAATCACCTCCCTTAAAACTATGGGAAAAAAGAAACCATCACTGCAGAGACAACCACTCGATCAACACAAACTTACCTGACCAACCAGAGCTTCAGTTCTGGTGAATGAACAAGCCGAACACTGAATGGGGTCTTGAAATGATGGTGTATCAGTGTATCTGCATCCCAAAATCGATGGATTTCATTCCACGTGTTCACAGACGATAATCGAGTATGATCTGTGGTCCGAAATTGCACCACATCCGCAGATTGCTACGCCAAAAAACCAACGCCAGGAAGGCAGTGCATTGCTCAGACTTCCTGGTGCCAGCTTCTTTGATCCACAAGTCACACTTTCCACCTTTGGGCACTCAACCCTAAATATATCCTTGAATACAGGGTTTAGTTATGGCCGTCCGGGGTGGCAAACGCAAAACAGGTCCAATACCAAAAAATTCTGGCCTTTAACCAAAAAAAAATTGCAGGGGCAGCTTAAGATTTTCTGGATTCCCGGAGACATTATCCCTTTCAGTGACAGATGTGGAACAATACTTTTTGGTTTGCTTGATCACCAAGAATTGTTCAGCCGGCATTCGTCCGTTCACAATGAAGCCATCTTGAAAGAAACCACGATGAGATTCAGACTAAAACTATCACGCGATATTTGGATCTGTTCAACTCATCTGTCAAATGCAAACCCAGCCTTTCAACCTCTCCCAGAACCAAACACCCGTGGATAATCGGATTTGGATAGAAATTGAGCTTTCAAAAAATGGAATCTCACATGTCCTCAAGCAAGGATCATTGGTCGTGTTTATACTCAAAACATCTCAAAACGTTTTGTATAACGGAAAACCAATTTCTCGGAGTACTTCACCCAGATTCACCAAACATTATGTTTTGCATCTGCTTGAGTTTAGGGCCTCAAGAACTGGTTCATTCTCATTAGAGCAAAAGGCAAGCATTGGTTTAGCGAATTCAATCCTACTTTTATCGGCTGTAAGCAATTACATCAGGTAGGTAGATAGATAGATAGCTAGATAGATAGACAGATAGATTAGATAGATTAGATAGATTAGATAGATTAGATAGATTACATAGATTACATAGATTAGATAGATTAGATAGATCAGATAGATCAGATAGATCAGATAGATCAGATAGATCAGATAGATCAGATAGATCAGATAGATTAGAGATATTAGAGAGATTAGACAGACTAGATAGACTAGATAGACTAGATAGACAAGATAGATAAGATAGATAAGATAGATCAGATAGAGCAGATAGATCAGGTAGATCAGATAGATCAGATAGATCAGATAGATCAGATAGATCAGATAGATCCGAAAGATAGATAGATAGATAGGTAGATAGATAGATAGATAGAAAGATAGATAGATAGATAGGTAGGTAGGTAGATAGAAAGGTAGATAGATAGACAGACAGACAGATGGATAGATAGACAGATAGACAGACAGACAGACAGACAGATGGATAGATAGATGGATAGATAGCATAAGATAAGATAAGATTAGATTAGATAAGATAAGATTTGAAAAGATTTGCAAAGATTAGATAGATAGGTAGATAGCATAAGATAAGATAGGATTAGATTAGATAAGATTAGATAAGATGAGAAAAGATTAGAACAGATTAGATAGATAGATAGATAGATAGACAGACAGACAGAGAGATAGATAGGTAGGTAGGTAGGTAGATAGGTAGATAGGTAGATAGGTAGGTAGCATAAGATAAGATAGGATTAGATTAGATAAGATTAGATAAGATGAGAGGTTGATTAGAACAGATTAGATAGATAGATAGATAGATAGATGGGTGGATGGATGGATGGATAGATAGATAGATGGATAGATAGATGGATAGATAGATAGATATAGATAGATAGATAGGTAGATAGATATATAGATAGATTGGTAGATAGATAGATAGATAGATAGAATAAATAAACAAATAAATAAACAAATGAACAAATAAACAAATAAACAAACAAATAAATAAATAAATAAATAAAAATAGATAAGATAGATAGGACAAATAGATAGATGGGGTAGATAGGACAGATAGGACAGATAAGACAGATAAGTCTGATAAGAGAGATAAGAGAGATAAGATAGATCAGATAGATCAAATATATAAGATAGATGAGATAGGATAGGATAGGATAGGGAAGGATAGGATATGATAGGATAGGACAGGATGGGAAGGGTGGATCGATAGATAGATAGGAGGTAGGTAGGTAGGTGTTGTACCAGGAGGAGTTCAACGGACTGCAATCGCGCTTAACCCAGTCATTCAGAAATACAGAAAGCAAAACCACCACACAAATGCATGTTCAGTGTCAAGTCCATGTAGTACTCAAACAGCTGGTCCGGCTTGAACTGCCCTGGATGCAACCCACAGCTGACAGACGGGTACAATACTAATGGCCATGACAGAAATTACCACGTTTCACTTTGTTTGAAGAATTTGACTTCGGGTCATGACAGAAGTTTCCCAGCTCCAAAGACTCTGACCAGATCTGCATTGAGAAGTCTCCCTTCTCCTGCCTTGAATTTGGTTTGTTCAGTGCTGTGACTGAATTTTGACAAATGCAATCGTCTTTCTGTATCATATTCACATCGGTGTGGAGAAACTATCCAAAAACATTGAGCCCTGCCCCGACAAGCACCTTTGTATGTGATTGTCCTGCAAGACAGTGAGCATACGAACACCTCCCTGGCTCGCAGTGCGACGGCACGGCGCAGCAAAAACAGTCTTGTCTCCAATGGCAAGCCTCAGCTGCTGAGCTGCTGAGTTGCAGTGTTGATGGGAGAATTCCTGGAACCTCTTAACCTCCGCTAACAAAATGTCTCAAGAATCAACATCACCCAATCCATCACCGAACCGCTGTCACTACTAGTCACTACCAACCATTTGTTTATATTCATATTTATATACTATCTATATATATATATATATTATGTATATATATATATATTATGTATATATATGTATATATTATGTATATATATATATATTATGTATATATATATATTATGTATGTGTATATATATATTATGTATATATATATATATTATGTATATATATATATATATATTATGTATATATATATATTATGTATATATATATATATATTATGTATATATATATATATATTATGTATATATATATTATGTATATATATATTATGTAATGTATATATATATTATGTATATATATATATTATGTATATATATATATATTATGTATATATATATTATGTATATATATTATGTATATATATACATACATACATATATATATATTATGTATATATATATTATGTATATATATATATTATGTATATATATATTATGTATATATATATATATATATTATGTATATATATATATTATGTATATATACATATTATATATATATTATATATATATATATTATAGTTTATATATATATATATTATGTATATATATATTATAGTTTATATATATATTATTATTATTATTATTATTAGTATATATGTAATGTATATATATATATTATATATATTATGTATATATATAGATATAGATATAGATATAGATATTCAAAATCTGGTAAACCTGCTATCACTCCCAGCACCAAGTCGGTTCCAAGGATCCCTCATACTCACCGGGGGAAGCCTCAAAATACAGGGCCACGAAGAAAAGGTCACTGTGACCACTGTGAACAGTTGGAATGAAGACTCTATGCTAAGAAGTTCTAAGAAGCAAGTTGAAGTGCTTGCAGTCTTGGCCTAGAACTACCAAGTTTGCAGGAAAAGGTGGCAAAATCCTCTTCTTGAATTCTTGAAGTGTCCATGCCTAGAGGTGCAAAGGTATCTTGTTTCTGCTGCAGCACTTGTCAAGTTGGGTGTATCGCAGCAAAGCTTTGTGTCAGCCACTATTTCAAAGAATAGAAAGCCAGGAAGACTTTGTCCAAGCTACTTGCACATCTTGAAACATGTTGAAACATGTCGCAAACATTGGCATCCATAGAATCCATAGAAATCCTTTCAAATTGACCCAAGCCCGAACTTCTAGTCCCTGCCAGGCCACCTTTGCCTTGCTTGTTGCACCCTCACTGCCAGATTCTGGCACCAAACTCTCTGCCATACCAACAAAGACCTGCCACAAACCAAGCACTCTAGACTATAAGTATTTATATATATATAATTATATGTGTATTCACATAAGAACTGTGTCATTGTGCAAGTATTATATTAGTATGTATGCATTGCATATTTATATATATATATATGTGTATGTATGTGTCTATGTGTGTGTGTGTTTGTGTGGCTCACATGTTGCGTCAAACAAGTATGACGTACTTTCCTGAAATGTAAAAACAAGAAAATGTAACACCATTGCCTGTGCGACAAAGGGCTCAGTAGACTTGGCATAGGGTCCCAGCACAAGGGAGTTCACTGGCAAAGGCTTTCGCCAGCCGATGACCTGTTGAAGGAAAGGCCAAAATTGCTGAGCTACATGGTGTTTTTGAAGATACGCTTTATAGGCCCTATACTAATACTGTAGGCTGTATGAACGATGAGTTGGGACCAAAATGGCCGTCACGCTAGTAGATAGTTGTCGTAATGGTGATGAGTTGAACAGATATTAAGAGAAGGCTAACAGCGGCTAACAATGTGTTTGCAATCGCCCGCTTCGAATTCTAGGAGTCCTAGTGCACTCCTCAGCCCAGTGGAGGCCGGTTCTGTGTGCGGCACCTCCAAACCCAAACGACGGGCCATTCGTCCCACCAACTTCACTGCGTCTTCGCGCTTGTCTTCCTGCGCAACATAGGCAGCATAGCCACTAAAACTCTTAGGTGCCACACGAAATCGAAAGTCAAGTGCTTAATAAACTGGAGCTGTCGTAACGTAGAACTGGCCAAGTCATCTAAGGTTTGATCGAAACTTGTCAGGAAAAAATCACTGGTGTATTTGCTCCAGTCAATGCTTGCAGTGGATATCACATGGTCTGTATGTTCATCGTGAATCTCTGTATTTAGGTACTCAACGGTACTCAAGTCATGTCCCCTGCAAGGTTGTGCAAATTTGGCAAAAAAATCAAAAGACACTCCACCTGTCCTGGCGGGGCATGAAGAGGTTTCCAACACCATACTGACCCTCTGGAGGAAGGTCGAAATTGCAGCAACTGCGAAGGTACCTGTCACAGGAATGCAAACATTTGGGACCTTAAGCAATGGTGATCGATGTAAATGTGGCAAGAACTGAGAAACCGACATA
>CAMXCT020002104.1:0-20000 GCA_947184155.2 Cladocopium goreaui | reverse complement strand
AGTACTCGACGTCCCTGTGGCCCCATGGCCCCACCAGCTTCTGATCCAGTCTTCACTGCTTTGATTGCCATAGCAACCTGATCACCCTCCTGCTCTCCCTCTGGTTCTTGAGACTCCTCAGCTTCTGCAGGCTCTTCACCTTCTTCAACTTCTCGAAACTTCCCTCCTTTTCCACGGCCTTTGCCCCGGCCCTTGCTGCCTTTGCTCTTTGCAGCAGGCTTTGCCTTGGGCTTTGCCGCAGGCTTAGGAGATGGATGACCCTCCTGGTCGTTTGCTGGGATCCTTGGCCCAGCAGTCCTTAGCTGCGTGCCCTGACTTGCCGCAGTGACTGCATTTCACAGGCTGTGGGCATTCACGAGCTATGTGCCCTTTCTTGCCGCAATTGTGGCAAGTGATGCCTTCAGAGCCTTGCTTTGGCCCTGTAGCCACATGCACCCTGCTGTCAAGGTCATTGGTGAGTCTCATTCTGGTGTGGTATGCCACCACAGACTCCCAAACTCTGGCTACTGTAGTTGCACCGCTACCTTGTCTGGCAAGTTTCGAAGGTAGAGAAGGAATTGATCCCCCTCATTGATGCGCAAGTCAGTCAGTTGACCAGCGATCAGTGAAGCTTCCAGCATAGACTGAAATCCCTCGATTTCAGCTCCAATCTCTCTCAATACATCCATAAGAAGATGCCTCTCTGACTTCTTCACAATGTACTTCAGGCAGGCCTCTCTGTACTGGAGAGCTTTGGGACGGCTCATCAAACTGAACTCCCTGCGCAGAAGTCTCAACAGCTCAAAACCATTTGCCTCCTGAATGCCATAGAATGCAATCTGAGATTTCACCACGTTGTCTACCCTAGAGTATCCAGAAAAACTCTGCTGAAGTAAATGAAACAATCGACGGCTTCGAATTGCTTGGTCTTGATTCACAATCACCACAGGGTATGGCAAGTTCATAGCTTCCTTGAGCTCTGACGCATAGCTGTCGTGGACAAGACAAAGCCACGATGCAAACTTCTCTAACCAACCCTTGAAACCAGACAACTCTCGAGCTCTGCTCCTCCAAGACTTCCAGTCAGGCAGTGGTGCTGCTGGAATCCACTTTGTGTCCATCGTCAACTTCTCAGACGACCCTGCTGAGTTCTGCGCTACTGTTGGTGTCTGCTGCACTGGTTGTTGCTGAAGTCCAGGTCCTGTCCTGTAAAGAAGATCCATAACCCCTTGGGTTAAGACCATCTGTTGCCGCAGCATTTGTGCCATCACTGGGTCTACTGCTGTGACAGTGGTGGATGCCCGTGCTGGCCCTGCTTGCCCAGAAAAACCAGAATCTAAAAACCCTGGCGGCATTCCAAACGTGGCAGCTGAGTTGCCACTCTCCCATCTGTTGCCGCAGCATTTGTGCCATCACTGGGTCTACTGCTGTGACAGTGGTGGATGCCCGTGCTGGCCCTGCTTGCCCAGAAAAACCAGAATCTAAAAACCCTGGCGGCATTCCAAACGTGGCAGCTGAGTTGCCACTCTCCACTGCTTCCAGTTTGCCAGGTTCCTGTGCTGCCACTGGAGTGGCTTCCTGGCAGTACAGCAGGACTTGTACTTGGCGAATGGTGGTGTAGTTGCCCATGGGTCTTGCTCAAAGGATCTGCACTAGCTCCAGGTCCATACACCAGAGGTGAGCCTTGTGGCCCTGCCATGCAAACACTGGGGTCGTCCCTGTGTTCAGGTGGCTCCCATCTCCAGAAACCATCCCTGCTGGCGCACTTGCAGAACCTCCAGGGTTCGCAGCGGTGTCTGGTGAAGTACTTGGACTCATTGGCGCAGGTCCACTCATCTTCACAAGTTCAGATCTTCAAAGATCCCTTCACAAACTCTCACAACAAGCCAGTGTCGATCTTTCACAGATCACAGCAACCTCTCTTAGCGTCTGCCCCTCACCCTCAGGATCACTGGGGCTCCGCTACCATGTGAAAACACGAGAGCGGCGTGGCAGCTCTTTTTCACAGCTCGGACTTGAGCCAAACCACACAGGTTTGACAGCTCAGCCCCTCTTCTTCTGAGAATCGTGCAGAGTTAAAACCCAGTGACACTCCAAACGTTCTCAAACTTCTCAAACTACTTAAAAAAAGTTTTCAAGCTTCAAAAACGTTCTTCTAGCTTCTCCAAATAAAACGTCTTCAGCTCAAACTCACAAATAACCAGAAAACTCCTACCAAATAAGTTCACAACATCAAGTTCCTGAGACATGGGTCAAACAACATCCAAAAACACCAAAAACCTCAAAAACAAACTAAAATTCATCTCCAAGCTCTTCCATGCACAAACTGGTTCCGGGTTCCAAAATTGGTTTCCACCTGGTTCCCAAAGATCGGTTCCTACAAACTTTTTTAGTTTCGGTTCTGCTTTTGTGTTGTTGTTTGGTTCTATTTTTTTGTTACAGCATTTTGACTGCCTTCCAAGACTGTGTAGCCGGTCCTCATGCCAGCACACGGTTAGGTTCATGTTCTTTCTGGGCTGAAAACTTCGGTGGGGCAAGGGGGGCCAACAAGAAGCAGTATTCAATCATAAATGGAAGCCAGCCACCTGCGCGAAAACCAACAATCTCTTTTTTTCCGTCCAACGCCTTCATGGCTTTCGCCAGGTCGTTACAAACGTTCAACCGCATAGGCGACCCGATAGCTCAGTTGGTATGGCGTTGGTCTTGCCAGCGCTGACAGACTGCCGGTGGTGGTTCGAATCCGTGCTGGTCCACTCGGGAGTCTCAAGTGCGACCCGCCGAAAGGCAACGGGCGCTGACCACAAAAAAAATACAAACGTTCAACCGCAGCAGACAAGCTGAATTGTAATAGCTTGCAAGGCTGTCAAAAGAGTCAGCAGCCTCAAAAGAGCTGGTAGTGGACCAATACAAAGTCCAGTGGGCAATCCCATCAAAGACAACACAAACCAAACAAAAACAAAAAGCAAACAAAAACCAAAACAAACGCCCAAACAGAAACGGCCAAAAAAGGACAATGACAGGATTGCAACCAGCAGTTTGCGAAAATCCAACAGGACCTAATTACAACCACTAGTCGCGCTCCTAACGTCGCAAGGGGTCGGCTTAACTCCGCGTCGAGCGTTTAACAAATTAAACACGAATTCCCCAAAACACGACAGCTTCACTGCGAACTCTCAAATCCTTTTTCCACACAGGAAAGCACGAAGGCAAGGTGTCTGTCATGCACATGCAGCATGTTATAGTTGGACTTCTTCTGTTTCAGCTGCTTTGCCTTTGCAACATGCAACGGCGGCGGTAGACAAACATCATCAACATGTTGGTGAATTCATTGGTGATGAATTCACCATCTTTCCAAAAATAAATCTGCTTCACTTCCATCTTCTCTTCAAACGCACTGTTTGCACAAAGTTCAAAAACATCCAAACTGTTGACAAAAATAGTTGGCAGCTTCCGAAAATAAAACGCATCATGCAGAAAACAAATCCAGTCAAGGTTGTGGTTGAAAACGCATGCACATGTGTTTGAAAAACAACGTAGAGCTTGTTCAAAAAGTCGTCGATACCAAAATCATCTTCAAATTCATTTGCAGTCCAGTAGAACTCATTGCAAATGAATTTCAGTTCCAAAAACATTCTTCTTCTTCATCAAGTTGACGTAAAACATTCACATGCACATAAAACGCATCTTCACGGTATTGTAACCAATTCCAGTTGTTCTCAAACCATTCTGCATCAATTTCAGAGTTCTGCCCAAATAAACCATTGACAACATCATGTTGTAGCCACCATGCAAGTTACATCCAGAAACGTAGCACATGCAGTCCATATGCATGGGAGTGTATATATTTCCATACCCCCTTTTGCTGCGTTTCCCATCCATAGTCAGCCGAAAATCCAGTGAAGTCTCAAAAGGCTCGCATGCCACACATATGTATAAAGCTGTCATCTGTCCAACTTGCAGTGAGGACTTGCACACGAAGTCGCATCTTCACACCAGTTGCAGATGTATTGCAAAAATACTTGTGTACTTGAATTAGCCTTGTGTTGTAATCCATTGACCGTGTCCACATACTCATTGATGTAGAAAAATGAAAAGGTTGTGCAAGAATGCCACATTGAAATTGCTCCACAACGAATTCCCTGCAGTCCAGCTCATCACCAAGGAAGCCCAAAGATTCTGCAGAAAACATTCATCGTAGCAAATTCCAGGCACATTGCACATGCAAAACCAAAAATCGCCACATCCAGCTCCACATTGGCATCCGCAATCACTCCATTAACGCCAAGAGAATTCACGCTGGTAGACATAGCCGGCATTGAGGAATGCGTCCACCCTGCAGTGAATTAGGAATGCACAGAAATCCGGACCCTGTGTCCTCGGCGTTGGAGTTAATTTCTTGCGGAACTGGCCAATCATCTTCTTTGCGTAGCGGCACTCCTCCATGCTTTGGTTGAAGACCCTCACAACAAAATCATGGTAGGTGATGGGCTTTTCGGCAAAACGGCCCATCTTGAGAAGCGTGCATGACCAATGATATGTATCTTTGATCCATGCAGGCTGTGGCACATTGAAATCGACCTCTTCATAGTCGATGGTGGCATCCTTCCAGTTTGCATCCCACTTGTGGGTTGCTGGCAGCTCTGACTGCACCTTTGGAAATAGTGGCGGGGAGTCGCCGGTGTCGGAGATGAATGAAAAGCTCCCCAAAACGCTGCTGGCACTCTCTGCATCCGAATTTGACTCGACAGCTTCATGCCGTCTCTTGGAGCCATCGGTCATAGCGCCATTGTCATGCATTTTGTTCGAATTGCCTTCCACAATCTCCGGGGGCTCTTCGGAGATGCGTGCACACTTCGAACCAGAAGCTTTGGGAGGAGGCAGAGTTGGTCCTTTGGGACCCTGCTTCCCCTTCTCTCCTTCCTTTCCTTTGAATTCACCTTTGAATTCTCCCTTTGCCACATTCTTGCCACCTTTGTCATCTTTGCCACCCTTCTCAAATTCTTTGCCACCTTTCGCAAATTCAGGCTTGCCACCTTTGGTATTGTCAGGCTTACCACCTTTGTCATAGTTCTTTCCTTTGCCCTTCTGCTCCTGGAATGCTTTCTCACTTCCAATTGCAGACGCAGGCAAAATCGGTGGGTCTGCCTTCGCTGCAGGAGGTAGAGGAACCTGTGCATTGAATTTTGGAAATCCTGCAGACTGTCCATCAGCATCGGCACAGTAGCGGTTGGCAATCTCAGCAATGGCCGCAGCCGCAGCTTTAGCCTCTGCAATATCCGCATTCTTCTGCACCACATTTCCAAAAAGTTGTATCACAGGCTTGTCATTCTTTGGGTCTTTGACATCATCCTCAATCCAAGGGTCGTCATTGGGATCATATGGCCTGTCTTGCCATTTCTTGTGGTATTCCCGTGCATCGACGATCCCTGAATTCCCTCCAGCTTGCAAAGCAGGCGGCGGTGTTGCCGGAGGCACCTTGTATGCATTCTGGCTGTAGGCATCCGGCCATAGGGCACCAGGTGGTGCAGCCGATGCAGCAGATGAATTCGAGCCTGTCGGAGCATGCACTTTGGAGGGACTTGGAGGCACATGCGATTCCATGCAGTCCTTCCAATCATCATCATCTGGTGGATATGGTCTGTTCATAGGTGCGTTCTTGACCTCTTTCTTGTGGACGGTCAAGAGTTCATTCATTTTTCCACCAGCTTCAGCTTTGCGCATAAGATCGCGCAATTGGTCCCATTCTCCCTGTGTCATGTCCGTTCCCAAGACTGGGTCACTTGGGTTGTAAGGCAGCGAATTCTCCGTCTGTCGGTACCATCCAGAAGCATCACTATGCCATTGCTGTGGTTTTGAAGCCATGGCGTCACGTCAGAACCTAATTCCTAATTGTGAACTGTTTCAACCCTCACACACACACACGCAGGAGTCGAGTGCAGCAGTTCAGCTGTTTCAGGGGTTCCTAAGTGTCCGCAACTGCTGAGTTGGGCGTGTGAGTGAATTCTGAAACCTGACATCCTTAGTTCTCCAGGCAGTGTTCTGACTTGCATTCTGTATCCAAAACGTTGCAAACGAAAACAAACTTCTGTCCAACCCTGTCCACATCAGTCCAATGCAAAATCAACTGAACATGCAGACATGACTGAACATGCACAAAAAATCACTGTGTTTCTACATCAATGCAGTTCTTTGACAACAACTGTCTCTCACATCAAAAACTGTGTTTCGCGTACGCCGGTGCTTCGCAAAAAAGAAAACAACTGTGCTTCACATGACTGCTGTGTTCCACATCACTGTCGTTTGGTTTCAAATTTGTTTGAAATAAGACATGCAAAACATCTTTGGTTCCCACATGCCAAAAAAACTTTCCTTCACACATCACACGTCCCCCTTTTAAACTGGCGACGTCCGGAGACGTGCAAAGCAAAACAAAAACAGTTCCACCTGCCACGCACATTTCTTCAAGAAAATCATGCATCCTGCAGGTCAAAAACAAAAGAAAACGTTTGTTTGGTTTCGGTTGTTCCATGCGACATGCAAAACATGAACATGCTCAGGGGTCCTTTCGTCCAGCACGAACTGCGGCCAAAATGGCTTTTGCCAGTTCTTTGTTGTACACACCGGTTGCTGTCCAGTTGACATCATACATCCCTGCATGCTTTTCACACTCGCACCAACCAAAACGCCTTGTGAGCAAATTGCAAAAACCAGCTGACGCACTACAAAAGATAAGCACTTTACCGATAGGCAGCCCATTTGGTGCTTGCATACCGGTTTGACATAAAAACACCTCAGCATCAAACTGCAAACCACATTGTTTCAAAACTCGTTTGGTCTCTTCGCGTTTCCATATGTTGTTGTTTCGGGGCAGTTCGAAAGACCTCGAATTCCCAAGCAACAAATACTTAGAGACATTCTCCATGATACCTTTCCATGACCTGTCTGCCTCTGATTCAATCGTTGCAGAAAAATTCTTGAGTGGCGACCCTGAGCTACAAGGAGTAGAAGCGTGCACATGCACCCAACGGTAGCCTAACTGTTGATGAACCTCCACAAACTCTTTCACCTTTTGAAACATGTCCGGAGTTTCCATTCGTTTGACTATACCGATATAGGGCATGCGTGCAACTTTGCAGGCTTCTCTCAAAGCTGAATTAGTCCCACAACAAACTTCCACAAACGCAACATCTTGCTTGTAATCAACCCTACTGTTGATGAGCATGACATCACGAACTCTGTGCAGGTCTTAAATAGGCACTTCAGGAGTCTCAAACCCTAAGCTTGTGCGATGTCTCAGGAAATCTTTGGTCCCCAAACATTTGGTAAACAAATCTGCCACATTGTCCGTTCCGGCCCTGTGTTCAACCAAAAGTTCATTTGAGCTAATTTTAGCTTTCATCCAGGCCATACGGATTTCCACATGTCTACTTCGTTTGGGTATATCCTGTCCGACCAACAATTGCAAGGCTGAAGAGCTATCTGACTCCAGCAAGATTTGTGGCACATCTCTCTCTCTCTCATTTCACCAATCCCTGTGTAAACACGATGGCAAAAATTGCTAAACGCAACAGATTCTTGGGCAACCATTTGCAGTGCATACAATTCTGCTTCACAAGAGGACAATGACACAGACTGCTGTTGTCTAGCCAATGACCTAACCAATGCACCTTCACAAAACACAGCTCCACCAGAAATTCCTTTTCTACCATTGAATCTGTATGGGGCAAACGATGCATCAGAGAATGAATGCAAAATTGAATGTCTTGCAGGCCCAATCATCAAATTCTCGTATTCTGGGGATGGTAACCTCAAACATGTTCCCACATCTTCAAACAGAAATCGCAACAAAGAACGAATGGCAGCTTCAGTGCCTTGGTTGGGCTTTGCTTGCTGACTTCCAATTAGACTGAGATATAGTTTCAGGTCGTGCCTAGACTGCGCCATCCACAGAAGCTTGCCAAGTGCTCGGCGAAATCGTGAATATGCAGAGGGAGAGAGTTCTTGCAATTGATTCTTGTCGCCCATGGCCTTGTCCAAAATGCCGGCCACATCCGGCACCGATGCAGATCCTTTTGTGATGTTGAATTCAGTAAAGGTCGTATCCAAAAACTTCGGATCCACGCCAATTGTCAAAGAGTCGTCATCAATTCCACGATGCACATGCCTGCCAATGAAAATTAAACGTCCACCTCCATGTCGTGCGGGAAGGGTGATTCCGGTCTCCTTCAAGGGCACGGCTTTGCCAATTGCTTTCTCCACGATCTTCTCAGCTTTCTCAGATTGGCAACAAAGGAGTAGGTCGTCAACATATGCGACAAGCAGTGCAAGTTCTCCATTCACGACACCTTGATAAATGCATGGTTCGACCTCGTCAGAAGTCAATCCAACACCACGGATGCTGTCACTCAGCAAATTCAGCCAGTGCAGCGATGCATCTCGAAGACCATTCAAGGCTTTATAGAGCAACAAGTAGGCTTGTGAGCCATCAGGCATAGAGACGGAGAGGGGCAGTTTCAGCACAATCACAAGTCCATGAGGAAGGGGTGAATGCATGAAGGCATGAGAAACATCAAGTCATTTCAGTCGAAGAGCACGTTGGGCAGCAAGAGTGAGAACGAAATGCAGGCCCTCAATGCTTGGTGTTGGGCTCGAAATTCCCAGCTTTCGTGCGCTAATTCCTTTGTTCAAGTCCTTTGCAACTATTCGGACTCTAACTCGTGATTCACTTTTGTATGCTGAAACCCATCTACTTGGAATCACACGCATGAGCGGGTGTTTCTTTTTCAATGCATCAACCTCTGCCTGTCCTATGACTCTACCAGCACCACATTTCTCTAAATTTCCAATTTCTTCTTTCATACCCTCAAAACCTAAGTCCACATCAAGTTGCATGAGCGAGCTGTCATCAATCACTTCATCTGGTTTCCATAGCAGCACTTCTGAACCACCAAGTTTCACCTTCACACACTGGTGATCCTTCCCATGTGCAAACTTAATTGAATTAAGCTCGGCATCAAACAACTCAGGACTCGTGGCTCGTGCATTCTCTTGTCCTTGTTCCAAACACCATGCAACAGGTCCTAAGGCATGACATGCATTGTCCATGTGAAAAAGATCAAGAGTCATGGGTTCTTGAGTTCCAGCTGCACGTTCAGCAGCCATCTCGTCCTCTAGATCTTGCACAGACTGTTCTGCTTCTCTCTTCACGCCTGAACCTTCAGTGTCCATACTTAGACCAACCTCTCTTGAACCTGCGCCAACCGGAGTTGGGCCATTCTCAGTTTCAACCTCCATATCTTCATGTCTCACCTCAAGTCTCGGTCTTGCAACATTAGGCACAACATCTGGCATTTCAACGGGAGTTTCACTCGCCTCAAATGCAGCACGGTTTCTCTTACATTCAGCATTATGCCTAATTCCAGGTACATCCATTCCAGAATCACATGCAGGACACCGGGGTGTCTTTGGGAAAACACGCACATCTGACCTAGCAACATCTGGAGACGGAGACGGAGACTTTGGTGACACTTTCGGAGAGGCTTTAGGCAATGCAGGTCCATCAGAAGTAGATGCACGAATTGGGTCTTGTCTGGCAATCTTCAATTCACCTGGCTTTCTCGGTTGAGATGGAGCTGACTCCACAGGTCTCTTCTTGGGCATAGGGGCTCGGAAGCCTGGATCAGGTTCTTTCATTTCTCGCACTAGATCACCTGGAGCACCATCTGGATACTCAACAACATCATCATGCATAGGTTGCTCAACATTGGCATCAGGTAATCTTGGTCTTTCAACATTCGGGGCAGCCGGCTCAATGCGAATTCCTTCGCGTGCTGGCAATGGTTCTCCTTGAACTTGTCCACCTTCAATCTCAGAAAACAACTGATCACCAATGACTTGATTCCACACGATTGGTGTGATTGGCTTGACATTCCTTGCAACAAAGCGCTTCAGAACTAATTCACCATCAATTCTGACAGCACCTTGCACAACTGGTCCCGTATCCAAACCTGAATGCACAAATGCAGCTTCAATACTTCTCGTCTCATTCGGTGATTGGGCTCGCATGCTGCTGGGCAATTCGGCAAGGACAGTTTGACCAAACATTGCAAAGGAAGGTCGAGACAACTTTCGTTGTGTGGAGTATTCCAATGGAGAAAAGTCAGTTCCATGAGCTTTGGAAAAATGGTTGTGGCTCAACGCAATGTAGGTTGCAACATCTTGCAGTCCACGTGCAGTAAAACAGACATCAGCACCACCTTGATTCATCTCAGCACGCAACACAGCAAGGGATTCCTTAAGTCTTCTCACAGCTCGTTCAGCTCCTCCATTGCTTTGGTGTTGTTGAGGTCGTGCACGGCGAACCAAGAAGGTATATTTGTCAGAACTGGTTCCAACTAATTCAGAAACTGCACGCTCGGCATCAGTATGCAGGACGACCGACGAAGTCGATGACGCAAGACCGAAGTGGTCCAACCATTTATGAATTAAACTCTTCACCGATCTTGCTTCTTGTCCCACAACGACATAGCCCACACAGTTTGTAGACAGTTCAGTTAAAACCAAAATCTTGATAGTTCCGTCTGTTTCGTCCTCAACCAATTCTCCACGAGTGGTTAGAAAGCCAAAGTCGGCTTGTACCTCAGTCTCAAGCGCGCCTTCGCGCCGGCGTCGATGTTGAAAGGTCGATTTTCCTCGTGCACATATTGTGCACCTTGGATCATAAGGCACATGTCCCTGCAACCTATGGGCTTCAAGCGCAGCTTCTGCCGCTCTGCTCAATGGATTCAAATTCCCATGCACCGCATGCAAACCCTCTGACATGATGAATTCATCATCATGCCGTGCAGATCCATCAGAATCACTGTACATCCATGCAGGGTCAAGTTTAACCCATGGACATCCACCAAAGTTGCAAATGTTGTCAAGTCTCAGACCTGACGCAAGATGAGTAACCTCGGCCCCTTCTGGATTCTGATTGAATTCCCATCCGCACTCACAGAGAGTGTTGGTTGAAATGATGTTGTGGCTGATGCCACCAACCAAGCACTTCAACTTTGCCTGTCGGTACACTGGGAATCTTCCCAAATTATCCTTTTTCTTCTTGAATCCAACCCAAACAGAAACATTAGTTGATCCATCTATGTTCACCTTACTGCCATTTGCCGCTCGGAAGCGGTCACTTTGTGAATTAACAACCCATGCACCATACGTCACTCTGGACGAAGTGGCCATAACAGTTGCAGCCGCACCGGAGTCCAGTAACCACCAGTGCTGGCTCTCATCACCCATCATAATTTCTGAAAGCAATGGATGCAAAACAGGTGAGTATCTATGCAGTTCAAACTCATGAGAAACAGTATCTTGCACGTTCAGAAAAGTCGAAGTTCCAACTGTTTGCAACTGAATTCGATGACAGTTTGAAGAAATCAAGTCTTGGGAAACCTCAGCATCACCTTCTACCTCTACACCTTGCAAACCATAATCAAAGGCCACCGGACGATGTAGGGCTCCATGCAACGTCCCTGAACTGTCAGTGGTCTCTGAAAGGTCGGTGTTTCCTGCTGAAAACATGCCACACAGCAAATTGGAATCGACCTGTGGTGTTGATTCATGCAACCATCCAAAGTTTAAATTCCAAAGTTGACACGTTTCAGTTTCCGTTTCAATTTCACTGTCACTGTCATCAAACTCGTCTCCAAACATGGTGTCCATGACAACCGAACATGCAGATTCACTGTCTGAAAATGGAACGAATTCTCCACTGATGAAAAACTCAGGTTCAGAAATAAAACATGCTGGTGGCAACCTGTTGAAAAAGAGTTTCAGTCTCACGTTTCGAAGTTGGCAGCACTCTAAGTTCGCTGCAAAATCATCACTAATAGTCATGCAGTTTTGACACGTGCAGAAAAGTCGATTCGACTCTAAACACTGCAAACCTGCAATTGAGACATGAAAAACAGTTTCATCGGTTGAAAAATGACTGCAAACATCATCAAAAGCATCTGAAATGTTAGTTTCAAGTGTCAAACCTGTCGAAAAACCTGAAAACATCTCGGAAATCAAGGGACTCAGCACTAAGGATTGGACACCCTGAGTCGTTCCACCTGCACTCGCACTCTGCTGCTGATCATCCGTCGCAGGCCAACTCCAAGATTCGTCCCAATTCTCCTGTCCTTCTTGCCACGTGCAATCCCAAGATTCATTCCAACTGTCATTCCAGACCTGTGCAGTTTCATACCATGACTGGTCCTCCCACCAAGAACCATCGTCATGCCACCACATGTCCGCACTGTCCCATTCTTCATCGTATCCTACTTCTTTCATTTTTCCTTTCTTGCCAAAACCTTTACCTTTGCCTTTGCCTTTCTTCCCTTTCTGCTTGCCTTTGCCCTTAATTACTCCTTTTCCTTTCTTTCTCTCTGGGCAATTTGCAGAAATGTGGCCAAATTTCTCGCATTTGAAACACTTCAGTTTTGACAAATCAACATCACATGCATTTGAACTGTGTCTCCTACTTCCACAGGTACCACATCGCACACCCCCTACTGCATCTAAATTCCAGTTTCCATCACCATCACTTGCAGACATATCGTATTGCACAGTGGATTCATCTGAACCTTCCACTTGGGTGACCTGGTATAGATTTTTATTTTCGCTAACAAACCACAAGACGATGGGGAAGGATCAAACGTATAGATCCATATTCATATATGTGGTTTATTTATTTAAACTAACAATAAAACATCAAGAAGAATAATATATAACAACAAATATCTCGAGGATACGCGCGCCATCGAAAGTGTGTTTCCAAATCGTGATCATCAAACTGCACAAGGACATGCGGATAAATCACAAAAGCAAATCGAAACAAACAAACAATGGACATCACTGAAATGAAAACGTGGCGGTGGAATGCTGCCTCTCTTTTTGTCGCGGATTCACTTCGAATGCACAGTCGGGGTAAAGACAGGAAAGGTTGCAGTTTCAACCTGTAGCGCGAACAAATCATGTTTTTGTCACAGGAAGGTGGCAGATGATGCTATCTGCGTAGGGTCAAGCTTTCCGGTTGCATGCTTCCGGAACACCCGTTGAT
The DNA here is from genome assembly GCA_947184155.2 of Cladocopium goreaui. Lineage (NCBI taxonomy): Eukaryota > Dinophyceae > Suessiales > Symbiodiniaceae > Cladocopium > Cladocopium goreaui. Next base: position 6,928 of record CAMXCT020002104.1, on the reverse strand, counting down.
ATACCCCCCCCGCAGCGTGGGTGGGTGAACGTAGTGAAAGTAGGGTGGGTAACGCTGCCCTCTTAAAAAGGGTGGAATTCCCACCCACCCTCCCTTGAAACGGAAAACATCAAACGAATGGAAAAATCACACATGTGAACATGAAGTATCATCGATGTTTCCAGTTAAACAGGGAGACAACCAACAAACTGTTTACTGTTTGTGTTTGTTTGTTGTTTGGTGGTTTCAGAGATTTTTTTTTTGGGGTCTTGTTAATTTGTCCCACTGGGACAAATTTTTGTTGTCGTGAAAATAAGGCATTCATCTTTGATTCTCAAAGAGGTGTTGCTTATTTTCGCTAACAAACCACAAGACGATGGGGAAGGATCAAACGTATAGATCCATATTCATATATGTGGTTTATTTATTTAAACTAACAATAAAACATCAAAAGAATAATATATAACAACAAATATCTCGAGGATACGCGCGCCATCGAAAGTGTGTTTCCAAATCGTGATCATCAAACTGCACAAGGACATGCGGATAAATCACAAAAGCAAATCGAAACAAACAAACAATGGACATCACTGAAATGAAAACGTGGCGGTGGAATGCTGCCTCTCTTTTTGTCGCGGATTCACTTCGAATGCACAGTCGGGGTAAAGACAGGAAAGGTTGCAGTTTCAACCTGTAGCGAACAAATCATGTTTTTGTCACAGGAAGGTGGCAGATGATGCTATCTGCGTAGGGTCAAGCTTTCCGGTTGCATGCTTCCGGAACACCCGTTGATATACCCCACTGACTTAAGTGTGCAGGAAGAACCACTGAGAGAAGTTTGGCTTGGGTAAGCCAGGCCACGTTAAAGTTCAGCCTAGATGCGTCGTCTGCTGGGTTGCTAGCGGACGGGACTCGTCCGAACCATGGTAACAAACCTAACAACTTCTCATACTTGACAAAGTCTCGCACCATGCCTGCTGCCGCTGGGGTGGCTCCCTCCGCACGGACAAAGGCACTATGTGCTGCAGTATTGTCTAAGTAAAACACAACGTGGCTCTTCTCCAACAACTTGGCCCATATCCTGATGGCTACCAGGACTGGGAGGATCTCAAGCTCATATATTGGATGTTCTGAATGTTCCAGGAATTGGTCCAGCAAGGTCTGTGGAACAGGCAACCCAAAGAACTCTAATGACCTTCCCCATTCATCAACTAGTAGGCCACCAACAGTGGCAGGTGTATTGGAAGTGGGTTCAAACGCTCCATCCGTGAAGACAAAGAAGGTGCTGGAATGAGATAGGGAGACTTGGACTGGTCTGGCTCTGACCAGTTCCTCCGCCAGAAATTTCAACGCATGGTTCAGGTCATCGGGCTTGTTGATGGTTTTGGTTTTGAACCTTGCGTATCTCGAAATCACCCTCACTGCAGTATTCAACTCTCGGCCAAAAACATAGGAACTGAACCACACCAACCGACCATGCAGTTTCTCCAGCGCTTTCACCTCTACCGTCTCGACCTGCAAAAATTCATGCAATGTGGCTAGGAGCTCTTCTCGTCTTTTGTCAGTGTGACCTAAGACAAAAGACCCATGGTCGGTTTCAGACAAGTCGAATTCCAACCCCAGGGTTTTGAACTTCTCCGCAAAGTCTGGGGCCTTGGGGCCCGTCTCAGCATATTTCACTCCAAGCAAACGCAACAAGGACTCTACACAGAAGGTCACCTCTTGAGCCGTCTGCCTGGTACACAAAGCAGTATAATCATCAAAGAAATTGGTCCAAATGAGCCGCAGCCCCACCGTGCCAATGAACTTAATGGAAGCTGCTATGCGCAAGAATGAAGAGACAGAGGCTGTGGCCCCGAACGGTAGCGATTGGACCGCAAAGAACTTGACTCCGCCGCCCGGGTGACGCTGGGCAATCCTGAGAGTTTTTTGGTGCTCGACGTCGACCCCAAATTGCTTATAAGCGCTTTTCAAGTCAAACGTCCTACCCACAAGATTCAGCAGAGCACTTTCACCGCATTTTTTCAACATCACAAGGATGGTGGCCGTCAGCTCGTCCACCGACTCCACCCTGAGTTTTTCGGCCATGCCCACCGTTTGGTTAACTCCAGCTGCTGAAAAATCGTCGATCAACCGCAATTTACCGCCCTGCTGCAAAGGAAAGCGTTTGGCTACATGCACCACACGCAAATCTGAAACTTCACAAGGTTCTAGCCACCCATTCTGAATCTCTGCCTGGGTTTCTTCCCAAGCCGGGACATCCAACTCTGAATCTCCGGCCTGTGCCAACGATTCCACCACTGCATGGTTCAGTCCAAGTGCAATGCCCCGCAATTGATCCACGGTCATGTCTGGAGGCCGCACATCAGGCACAAAAACTCCTGATTCTTCGGTCCAACCTGTCATAGGGAAACCTCGGATGATTTCGTCCACCACCTTGGCATCTTGGTATCCTAGTTCAAGCAAAATTTCACGCCACAATAAGAGGCGTTTGCCTGCCAGGACCCTGCGCAAGTGTGCAGGCAACTTGGAGTGCAAATCCTCCTCATGTTCATGCAACTCTTTTGCCCTTTGCAACCATTTTTTCAAAAACCGGGCTCTAAGCAAAGAAAGTTTCGCCGCATTCCCCAAAAGATGATCCACAGCAACTTCAGCCTCACTACTCACCCTTGCAAGCAAGAAACGTGGATGCCCTAATGCCACTGCAGCTGCAATGAACTCGGTTGGATCTCTTGGAACGCCTACTTTCACCAGTTCGAAGGTTTCTCCATCATCCAAATGGGAGACCATGGTGGCACCCTTTTGGGTCATGAAAACGTCCCGCCTAAACCCCCATTGAATTTGACGTGACACTATTTTTGAACCCTTAGGACAAAGTTTTTCCAACTGCAATTTTGAAGCATCCTCCAGGCTTACTGCCATGACTAGAAAATGACCAAACTCAGACAAAATCGGCCGCAACTTCTGCTGACGAGGTTGTGTAGTGAACAACTGCCTTTTTCCGACTGCGCTGTCGTGTTGCAGCTGCTGTGTCAAACTGTCATCTGGTGCTAAGCCTCGGCAGGTTGCTTCTTGCAAAAGGATGCTTGCCATGCGTTCACACAGAAGAACTGGGTATGCAGCTTCGTCCTTGGTTGGAAAAATCCATCGGCCATCAACAAACCGAGGCCGCCATGACTGGTGTGGATGGCTCCTGTCACACTCCAGAGCCAATGATGCAAACAGGTTTATTTCTGGGGCGCGAGGGTTAAAAGACCAAAACTTTGTTGCTTTGTCTCGGGTGCCACCGTGCATGCAACTGTGAAAAATGGTCTCATGACCTCCTTTGACTGCCTTGTAGAGCCTTTGCATCATTGATGTCAACCAGAAAAGTGAGTTCTTAGGGTTCTCTACTGAGACCGAAATTCCCAGATCCACCAAGAGCAAGATGAGCCTCACTGCGGCTTCATATGAATCGTTGGCTGATATCACCCTTGCAGCTTCACTTGAAGTCAAATTGTCAAGGCCATCAGGCTTCTCCTCGGACCTAAGGGGCCGTGGTTGGCGCTCTTTAGGCAATCCAGGGACCAAACGCTCCCGGGCTTTGGAAGCGGTCCCACAACTGGGCGCGAAGTGCGCATGCAAGAGCCGATGCCTCTCGGCTTTGACCAAGCCCTCCAGTATTGAAAAATGATTATCACACAAGTCATATTTTGCAACTGCTGCGTTTTCTGCTCTACTCAAGTCTTTATCCACCGACAATGCTTGTAGGCCAATTCCACGACAAGCTTTGCTGAGCCGACACGATCCGGCAAAAATCTCAAGGACCAGTCCTGTACCCTTATTGCACATTGAATCGCCAGGCAACTGATGGCTGGCAGGCTGCGTCTGACTAATGGGACCAGGCTGATCGACATCCTTTATAGGACACATTGGAAAATCTTGAGCAAAAATTGGATGGCCCACTGTACAAGGCCTTGGCTCACATGCACCCTGTTGATCTGATGTTTCTAGTCAACCAGGGCAATCTGCTGCTCCGTGTCCCGTTTTGTGACACTTCATGCATACGTGCATCCCAAATCTGCACCGGCCATTCTTGACTGTGTTATTGCACCCTTTCTTAAGGTTCCTATGCCAGCAAATGGGTTTGCCGTCTGCAGTCCTACTTGTCAACCCTTTCAACTCAGCTGGCATCTGAGGCACGGGCTTCGGCGGCTGGTTTTTTGGCTTTTTAGGACTTGGTTTATCTCCAGGCTCATCACCAGGACGCTTTGGGGTTTTCGGTGCAACTGGCTGCTGCTTTGGGTATGCAATCAAATGAACATTGATGCGTGGGTCGTGCATCAGGCGCTTGAACGTTTTGTCCAACGGCGGCTCTCTGCCAGGCAATGCTTTTAAACCATCTGTATGTTCCATGGCAAGCAATGTAAACATCTCCCGATCAGCTTTGAGAATCTGACTCACTCCAACTGCTGAAAAATTTGCTGGAGCATCTGAGATCAGCACGGTCATGAGCTTGTCCAACCAAAGTTGACACAACTCCCAGGAAAGCAAATGAAGCATCTCGAAAGCCAAGTGCCGTCGCATCAAAGCAAAGTAAACCTTCAACTCGGTGGAAGTGTCAATGTCTGTCATGGCATTGGCTGTGGTTGTTTTCAAGGCCCCCTGTTCAAGGGTAACGATTTGCTTGGTCTTCTGTTTTGCCTCATTCTGAATCTCGTGTTCCCTTGAATGGCACTTTGAGGGATGAATGTAAATGATGGCACCTGACTCTATCAAGTTGTACACCTGGTCAATCAACTGGTGGGCTGGCTGCTGCTCAGGTCGGTGCGACAACCCACTGATTCGGCGCTTCTGCATTTCAAGGCGATTCTGCTTTTCAACAAATGGAAGTTTACGCACAGGCTCTGACGGGTCAGTTGCTGTTACCTGCGACTTCATATCTGCCATAAGAAATGTACAAGCCTCAAAATGGAGTCTCCTTATGTTGGCTGTGTTCCCCACTGTGGCCACTCCTCCATGAATTTTTCCCGCCAAATCTGACAGCTCTGTTTCACTGACTTGGTTCTGAGGTGACCCCAACGAAAATGCCAGAGTTGAAAAAGACGTGATGTCCTGGGCCTTACACTTCGTGTAGAGCTGGTCCTCCAGTTCATCACAACGCTTTTGAAAAGCGGCCTCTGATTCCACCAGTGCCATGTTTCAGCAACGGGTAGCGTTTGAGGTCCCTACAACAAAAGAAACAATGAACCAGCTGTCAAAGTGAAAGAAAAACTGGGTCAGATCCAAAAGAGGGTGTATTTAGAATGGAGTGTGGTTTATCAACTTCTGTATCTATATGACATGCTCACTTATGCAATTTGCAACAAGTTGAGAGTGCCTGGGTTAAGGTCTGGACGTTCCTGACATGCATGATGAAATGAGCCAAACAAACGTATCATGCACTTCATGTTGCACACCTGGAGCCGACATGTATGACAAGTGGAATGAAATGTTTGACAGGTGGTTTTCAATGTGTGCGTTCTCACCGTGTCTCATGTTGACACTAACTGGTGAATGATTTGCACAAGGAGATGCTGCCTGTCAAATTTTTTCCACAAGAAGGCTCATAGCTCTGCGTTGCCAAGTGTTTGGCTGCAAAGGTCCGGCGCTCATGTTGTCTGGCTCATTCATCCGACCCTAGACACGAGCGGGTGCCCAGCTGTGCGCCAACATCGGCCACAGCAAGGGGTGTCCCAACGGAGTTTGCTGGCCTGGGAAATCTCATGCTTTTCCCCAGCCATCCTTCCACACTGGAACACCCTATGGTGCTCCAACTCCATGAGGTGAAGCATGCGGCTCTTGGTGTGCTGGTACATCTTGAAGCCCACCGGCGCCTTTGGCACGGTTACGGGTCGACTGCACCTTGCAGATGCCACTGCACTTTCATCTGAGCTTGAACAGGTGTCAGCTTCGTCCTCACTGTCAGACTCAGCAATTTGTTCCACCTGTGCCATCTCATGCTTAACGTCCTCATCATCACTGACCAGAATAACTGTACTGTCAATCTCCTCTGTGGCTGGGTCCAAGTTCATTGAAAAGTATCCAGACCTTGTGGTGTCCGGCATAAAATGCCACTGCGTATGTCAGCCAGCATGCGTGCCATAACCCGCAAGGGCTCAGCCAGGGCGTCTCTTGAATATCTGATGACCGACTGCAAGTGGGAAACATGGGCCCCCAAAATCTCACGCACTGATATCTCTGCTCCATACTTCGCTAAGTATGAAAGGATGGTGGCTTTGGCACTATGGGATGAAATTCTGCGTTCACCCATTGCTATGCCACCTCTCCTCAAAAGCACACGGATCCACTCCGCAACTTCCTTAGTGGTAAGGGGCCTTTTGGTGGCCTCCCCTGCAGCGTTCGGTGCTGGCATGATGGGAAAATCCTCATGCAAAGGTGCCTGCAACATGTTTCTAACTACCAGCCAGTTCTGCGCCCAGTTCTCTGCCGACACACCGATGGCTGGGGCCACTGCTGTAAGCAAACCACCCCTCCAAGCATTTGCATACTTTGTCTTGTACTCTGAAATGGATAACTCCACAAACTCAGGACAATGAGGGTGTGGATCTGCTGTCATTTCATTCGAGTGCTGAAAATCTGACCACCTCGACCTTGTATAAACACATCCCAGGAAAGCGCCAGCCATGTTACGATCCCAAACATCTGCATCAGGTGAAGCAAGGATGTCATGAAGTACCCGCAGCTCTGCAACTGTCAGCGGTGCTGCCTGACGGTTTGGCCCAGCTGTTGTCTGCTTTGCCGCACCTAAGCAGCGCTTGGATAACAGGTCTGTCAATCCATTGAGGCCTAACACATGCTCCATGAACCTGATGGATTCAATCACAGCTGCAAGTCTTGACTGAGGTGCACCTTCAGACCTTTGCTCTTTGAGAAAAGCATACAAGTCTGACTCAACACCAGGCGCTGT
>CAMXCT020002103.1:104135-115282 GCA_947184155.2 Cladocopium goreaui | reverse complement strand
TCAAGGAATCCAAAACATCCCATCCCAGAGGGTGAATGACCTTGAGGCGGCTATACGCCAACTCCGTTAAATTGGCTGTATCTTGGATAGCTGTACCATATCTGCCTGTTACGAAGTAACCCAGGCACAGAAAGCCTTACTACAGCTTCACCATACAGCCAAGGGAGCCAGCACCTCGTCCGAAGAACTCAATGCACAGATATCACCACGCACCGATGACGAGTACAATCTCCCATACCATGAAGACGAGTTGCAAGAGCACTAGCACAATGGTGCCTACCGGAACCAATTTTGATGCAGTATGATGATTGGAAAAGCAGATCTGAGCGGACTCTGAGTGTGCCCTGAGTGCCGTAGCCTCGACGTCTTTTTCACCTTAGATCATGTTTCACTCTCATGTTTCACTGCGGTAGTTTTTTCTCACCACTTTGTTGTGACCCGGCGTTGTCGGTGTTTGCTTCAAAGTGTCAGGGTGAATGTCATGCCGTGAAGGCTGCTCTTTGTGATCTCGGGGATCCTGGCTGGGGGGATCCCTGGTTTCCGCATTGAGCTTTGTTGCTTCCTGCACCCTTCAAGTGGCCCATGGTGTTTTCGTGGTTGTTTCGTTGTTGTCTTGTATTATGGGCCTGCGTAACATGACACATAAGTTGTCATCTGCATGCGCTGAGATGATACTAAGCTATCACCTCTTGCCTCAACAGATCTTTTTCACCCATGACTGGAACCCGACACGTCACTTCCGTGTGGTTGTGTGTTTTTTGGTTTGTTTGCTTGTTTGTGTTTTGTGTGGTTTGTTTTTGTTTGTGCTTGTTTTTTGTGTTGTTTTTGCTTTTGGTTCTTTGTGTTTCGGTTTTGTTCTTTTGAACGTGACCAGGGAATAGGACTATGTATCGGTCCTCTACCAGTTGCCTGTTGCGGCCCTACAGCTTGGCCCCTGCGTGAATTAATTAATTAATCTCACATGCAACATGATTGGACACATGTTGAACGACCTGGCGAAAGCCATACGGCGTTGGACGGAAAAAAAAATCATCAGAAGAACTCAATGCACAGATATCACCACGCACTGATGACGAGTACAATCTCCCATACCATGAAGACGAATTGCAAGAGCACTAGCACAGTGGTGCCTAAGTGTGCCCTGAGTGCCGCAGCCTCGCTGTCATTTTCACCTTAGATCATGTTTCACTCTCCTGTTTCACTGCGGTAGTTTTTCTCACCACTTTCGTTGCGACCGGGCTTTGTCGGTGTTTGCTTCTGTGGTGACCAGTCGAAAGACAATGGCGCCGGCCACAAAAAAATTTGTCGGTGTTTGCTTCAAAGTGTCAGGGTGAATGTCATGCCGTGAAGGCTGCTCTTTGTGATCTCGGGGATCCTGGCTGGGGGGATCCCTGGTTTCCGCATTGAGCTTTGTTGCTTCCTGCACCCTCTGAAGTGGCTGGTGATTTTGTGGTTGGTCCTGTTGTTGTTTTGTTTTATGGGCCTGCGTCAACATGGCACATAAGTTGTCATCTGCATGCGCCGAGATGATACTAAGCTATCACCTCTTGCCTCAATAGATCTTTTTCACCCATAAACTGGTAACTGTCACGTCACTGCTTTGTGGTTGTGTGGTTGTTTGCTTTTTGTGTGTGTTGTTTTTGTTTGTTTTTGTTTTTGGTGTTGTTGTTGCTTTTGGTTCTTTGTGCTTCGCTTCTTGTTCTCTGATGAACGTGACAAGGGAATAGGACTATGTATCGGTCCTCTACCAGTTTACTTTTGCGGCCACTACAGTTTCGGCCCCTGCGTGAATTAATTAATTAATCCCATATGCAACATGCTTGGAAACATGTTGAACGACCTGGCGGAAGCCATACGGCGTTGGACGGAAAAAAAGGTTTATCGGTCATCCTTGACCTGCCTTCCTGAATGATGCAGTCATCTAACCCCAACTTGTTTTTTGCTGGGAGTGAGGTGCTGCGCATGCTGCGCATGTTGCGCACCAGGTGTGGGGGGAAGAAGAAGTCAAGCGCGTCCCCCGACGAAAGTGTAAATATTCGCCAATTATGGCATATTCGTTTCTGATGTTTCTGTAAAATGATGGTTCGCCAACTGATTTAGGAGTATCCTATTCAGAGAAAGGCTTACATAATCGCAGTGGTCCCCGCCGGACCTCAACTGCAAATTCTTGACCGCCATGGTCCCCCCAGGACCTCAACTGCAAGCTCTTGATCGCAGTGGCCCCTGCCGGGATTCAACGGCAAGGTCTTGATTACAATGGGAGAGTCTTTACCAGGCAGTCGGTGAGAGGCCCTTCAGGAAGGTACCTTAAGGGGGGAGCTTGAGAAATTGAATTTGAAGGTCCGTTGAGGAAGGCTTCGAAGCCCCCTTAAGGTGCCTGCGAAGCCTTCGAAGCTCCCTTAAGGTACCTTCAAAGGCTTTAGCCAAGGCTTCAACGTTCGAAGCCACCTTAAGGTACCTTAAGGGAGCTTCGAAGGCTTCGAAGGCACCTTAAGGGGGCTTCGAAGAATTCGTCCAAGCGCGCTTAAGATACCTTCGAAGTCTTCGGCGAAGACCCCTTAAGGTACCTTCGTCGAAGCCTCCTTAAGGTACCTTCGAAGGCTTCGAAGCCCCCTTAAGATACCTTCGAAGCCTTCGAAGCCACCTTAAGGGGGCTTCGGTTCCTCGTTCAGCCCCCCCCTCCCCCCCCGTCCCCCCCTTCGGCAAAGACTCAAGGTTCCCTTCGTCGAAGCACCCTTAAGGTACCTTCGAAGGCTTCGAAGCCCCCTTAATACCTTCGAAGCCTTCGAAGCCCGCTTAAGGTACCTAAAGGCCCTCTTAAGGTAGCTTAAGGGCTTCGGTTCCTCGTTCACCCCCCCCGCCCTCCCCCTCCGTCCCCCCTTCGGCAAAGGCTTGAGGTACCTTCGAAGTCTTCGGCGAAGACCCCTTAAGGCACCTTCGAAGGCTTCGAAGCCGCCTTAAGGTACGTTCGTCGAAGGCATGATCTAAAATCTAATTCGCTTGCCTTCCACAATGCCATGATCTAAATTCCAACTCTTTATTTACACTTCCTCCCCCACCCCCTTCTTGCCTTCCACAGTGCCATGATCTAAATTCTAACTCTTTATTAAAATTTCCCCTCCTTGCCTTCCACAATGCTATGATCTAAGAGTGCTGTCACGAAGTGAGAGCACTATCTTTAAAAGAACAGTGCAAAAGTTTCCATCAAACTTTTGCAACTCGGAAGTAAATCTTAACTTCAATCTTGTCCTGCGTCAACATGCGTTGCTTGTTGAACTAAATTTTAACATCCTTTAAAACCAAACAATTCCACAAACTCCCTTGGTAACACATCTGAATCTACTTTCGTGTGACATTTTACATATCAAGGGTGAGGTAGGGAGGGTTAAAAAACCTTTTCTTCTACCTTCCATATTTTTCGGCAAACAGGGGTTGATGGATGCACAGCAAGTTTCTAATCTGACTACGGCATCTTTTCTCTCCTGGTTGTGATTTTGCAAGAACTTGCACACCGCCTCGGCGTCCTTGTGGCCCCGGCTGGACAAGCCCAACACGACGGCCAAGATCAAGAGGTTGGGAACCTACAGCTGGAGCCTGCGCCAGGTGGCTGTTGTTTTGGTTGTGGTGTGGCTGGCATTCATCAGTGGTGCACTTCAGAAGGGCGTCGCACAAGATACATATGTCACTACCATAGCTGGGACTAATCATATCACAACTTTTGCTGTAATGGTTGTAGAATACAAAGGGTTCAGAGAGCGTTGGCAAAGCAGTGCCGCTGCCGCTGGCGCCCCAGTTTTGCATGCAGATGTTTCAGAACATTCTCCATCGAGTTGTCGACAATCGAACAATGGCTGGGAACCTATGGGTGATGTTGATTCTTTGGACTTTTTGGAATTGCCAATGGATGACTGTGATGATGCTGCCGCTACAGAAGGGGGATCAGCTCCTGAAGATTCAGACCGTCGGGTGCCCATTTTTATGCGTCCGACACCCAAGTCAGTAGCTTCACCTTCAAACAAATTGTCATCAGTTAGCATGTCCATCAAGCGTACTGCAGATGAAATGGCATCAAAACAGGTTCACAAGGTCATTGCTGACATTAAACAACCATGGCAGATGGGTCCTTTGGCTGGTTTGTTTTCAAAGCAGAAGCCATTTTGGGAAAGACTGCATCGTCAAAACAAGATGACCATGGTTGGGATCTCAGACCATATTGTTGCCTCATCGTCCAGTAGTTCAATTCCAAAGCCAGTTCAGCAGACTGAGTTAACTGTGCAACGCATCCGAGCGTCCAGACTGGTGGCATCGCAAGATGACTTTAGGCACTTGGCTTTGTCAAGGTTCAAGACGATGGTTCTGCTGGACTTGGACTGCACGCGTTTAGGTCAGTCATTGAGGAGTTTTGCTGGCACCTTATGTCCCAACGATGAGCTGTCTCAGATATTCATGGATGTCTTTGCACCAAAAGCTACTGGAACAGTTTTGAAAAGGTCCAATTCACTGTGGAGGTTTTCATGCTGGCTTCAATCACAACGTGCAGGGTCCCCTTTTTCTCAAAGCGAGATGATGCTGTACAAGTACATATGTCATTTGAGGGATGTTGGAGCAGGCTCGACCACCCCATCACAACTGGTAGAAGCGTTGAGGTTTGCTGACAACTTGTTGGGCTTCACTCAGGTACGGTTGCAAGATGTACTCAGTTCTAGAGTTACAGGCGCTGCCCATTCCTTTTTCATGACAAAGAGAATCAGAAAGCCTGCAGAAACTCTGACGGTCAACGAAGTTTCAGAGCTTGAGCAAATATGCGTGAACGATCCTGAATCTCATCGGAGGGTCGTTGCAGGACACTTGCTTTTCAGTTTTGCAGCTGCAGCACGTTGGCATGACTCGATGTATGTTGTTGCATTGGAATCGTCAATGGCTGGTGACATCTCCCTGCTGGAGGCCCTAACATCGAAACACAAATCTTCCAGAGGGAAGGAGCAGCAAATGGAACTGTTGCCTTTCACTGCCCTGGGAAGGATTACACTAGATGAATTTTGGGGTCGCAGCTGGGTTGAAGCTAGACAGGAATCTCATGCAGAAAGCTGGAATCATTTCTTGAACTCCTGGTCTGAGAGCGCTCATTGCTGGGTGGATTCAAGGATGTCAACTGCTGAAGCGACGGGCTGGTTGCGTGAGCTTCTTGAACCGCATGTTGGGCCTGAGCGTGCGATCAAGCTGACAGTGCATGGCCTCAAGGCCACCTTACTTAGTTGGGCGGCCAAGAGTACAATTTTCACGGCAGACGAGCAACTTGCGCTGGGTCATCATGTGCACTCCTTGTATCGGTCCTCTATGATCTATTCGAGGGACAATCAAATTAAGTTGTGCCACAAGCTGAACCAGATGTTTGCCAAGATCAGAAATGGACAATTTGACCCGGACGCGACAAGAGTGGATCGGCTTTTCCAGCTGGCTTACAATGCAATTTTGGAGAATGAAAGTGCTGATGACAGCAGTGAATCATCATCAGACTCGGATGCGTCCTCAATTGCATCGTCAGATGGTGAACATGATAGTGTATCGCAGAAGCCTCATTTCAAAAGACTTGATGCGGACAACATGGAGGCCGATTTGTGCCTGATCAACACCAATTCACAGGTGATTCATCTGCTTGTTTCCGAGGACGAGAAGTTTTGGTGTGGTAGACACCCATCAGCCTCTTTCAGAAAGGCATCGCGTGAAGATCTGAATACGACAGAGGCGGTGATATGTGCCAATTGTTCGCACTCCTACAGAGCAGCTGGCCACGGATGACGTTTCAAGCCCGACATGAGGTGCAAAAATCCAATCAGTTTTATTTCACTCACATGTTGCAGTTTGAAAGTGACAGGAATTGCGTTGAAAGTTTCTTACAATGTGTCACCACGGGACTCGTGATTTCATTGACCGCATCACACCGTGAGCAAGCTGCAAGTGTATCACTTTTGAGTCATGAGTGCATCAATCTCTCATTAGGGTAACCCAATGCCTAGCATGTTATCATGCGGCAGAGGCTGCCTGAACCAGATGGCTCAACTCACTCCATGTGAATGCACATTGCGCTGGCTCTAAGCAACAGGTGCATGACCGGATCTCATGAAACATCATGCAAGCTCCCTCATGATCCCACGCTAGCACTTTGCAGTTTTCCTTTTGGTTTGGATAGGACCATAACAGTAGTGCGACATAAAAGGATGGACCTTTTGTGGTGACCTTTTGAATCTTGCATACCTGCCGCTCCTGATGGAAGATGGCGATTGATTCAAAAGTCGCGTTTCAAAACCGTGCAGTCGAACTGGGGATTGCACAAGTGGATGTTGATTCTTTGGAAGCTAGTGGCATCAACAGTTACGCAACTTACGCATACTGCTGCACGTTTCAGCCTGGCCAGTCAGATGATGCTGCCTTGACAACCTTCCTGACGACAGCTTTAGGGGCCGCTCCAGATGCGGCATCAACCACGAGATTTCGCAGGCTTTTCTTTGAAGCCCATGCACTTTCACTGGAGGACTTGAAGTCGAGAGCAGATAGATCAGAGTCAAGCGAAGCACGTATTTTACCTTTAGCAGAGAAAATGGACAGAATCAATCAACAGAAGAATCGCTTAATAGGCATCAGTTTTACACCTCAGTGCGAGCCTTCGCACTCACTGATTGACAAGGTTTGTCAACAGCTGGAGGACAATGTGGTGACGTACATTGATTTGCAAAAGTGTTCTTCAAGGCAAGACGAAGCGCTGCACTCCAAGGTCGACACAGCACTTGCCTTGGACAACACAGGTGGCCTGAGACTCAGCAAAAAGCAAAGGCTGGACGATGTGAACGTTACTGGTGAGCACAAGTTGCGTCAAGCCTTCCTCAGGAGATCTTTGGCATACGATCTGTCGGGCATCGCTTCATTCTCTGTTTTGGACCTGTGGACTCAAAAGTTGTTTGAGAAAATGAATGTGGCACCACTTGCCAACTATAGGCACATCAGCGTTGAGCAGGCCATCAATGCAGACAAGGAGCTTTGGGTAAAGGTTTCAAATGATACGCGCGGCAGCTTGCAGCCGAAGACTGGTGCAGACAAACCATTTGATGTCTCCTTTACCAAGTTTGCGGAGCACCCTGAAGTTCTCCAACATTTGAATCCTTTGCAGAGTCTTGGAGGATACAAGAACGATCAACATCAGCCGTCTTCATCAACGGGCAAGGGCAAAGGCTTCCAGCAATCTGATGGAAAAGGCAAGTCAGCAAAGGGAAAGGGCAAGCCAGGCATTGCCGTGCCCGACGACTGCGAGATTTACGTTGATGGCAAACAACTTTGCAAGCGATGGCAGATTGGAAAATGCACAGCTAAGATCAAGCCGGGCAAGCGATGCATGGTCGGATATCATATGTGCTGGAAGAAAAATTGTCATAAGTTGCATCCGGGCAATGAATGCCCTCACTGACGCGCGCCAAACCCCAGCAGTAAAAGTTTCACGATGGAAGCTACAACCTTTGAAATTTGTTGTGGTTCAGCAGGATTGTCTGACGCATTAAGGTGTCTGGGCTTTCAAGTTTATCCGATTGATCACGCTGCAATTCGCCAAGGTCAAAGTTTTCACCCTAGATGTTTCGAATTCAGATCAGGTGCGGCTCTTGGAACAAATGTTGCACCATTGCAGACAGTGTCACATTCACATGGGCTTACCGTGTGGAAAATGCTCAAGAGCAAGAGAGAACCAACGCTTGCGAAATTCGGTGGTCGCATGGACCCACCGCAGTTGCGAGATGCCAGCCACCTCATGGGCCTCCCAAACCTTAGAGCAGCTGATCAAGCTAAGGTTGACTCCGCCAACAAGCTGTATCGATGTGCCATTCACTTGTTGCGGGTTTGCATGACGATAGGATGTTTGCTTTCTACCGAAAATCCTACACGTTCTGGCTATGGGCCTTACTTGCAATGTTGGTCAAGGAGACACGGGATTCATGCCTCATTTCATGGTTTGCAAATTTGGAAAGCGTTTATTTTGATGCATGTGCGCAAGGAAGCACAAGGGATAAAAATACCAAATTGCTTTCGACACCTGGTTTGTTTACTTCATTGGAAGCAAGTTGCACGAAAATCACGTGCATTCTTCGTGGCAACCTTTTCGAACTGAACATGGCATAGCTTTTCCAACAGCGGCCGAAGCTGAGTACACCATTGTTATGCCAGAGAATGGCCAGCTGCATTTTGCAGCGGTCTAACCCAATGGGCGTCGAGCCTAAAGCGCGACAGCGGCTCAAAGACTTGTTGAAACTGAACTTAGGGCTCAACAGTTCGACATCTTCCTTCCCGAATATAAAACTTACGTTTACATGGACGTGCCTCTTCGGACGCTGCTTACAAGTTACTAGCTGCTCCAACCACACAGGGGGCAGAGAACACTGAGCAGCCTGAGGAGCACACCACAAAGCGGCCCGAACAACTTTCAAATATGGTGGTTGGAAACATCCAATGGACCACGACTCGGTATTACACTCCATCACAGGCGATGCCATACACAAAGTGGTCGGCAGTTGCCCAACCAAGCTGGCAAAAGAGAGATTGGCTGCCGTTTTCAAGACCAGGAAAATGGTTGATGAGCTCAGAACAGAAGGGGGTGAATTGAAAGCCTCAATGCACCCTGACGTGAGGAAATGTTTTCAGACAAAGAACATTATTCTTTTTGAACGCCTCTTGTCGAACCTGGAATATTGGGACCGGGATGTGGTGAACCTTTTGAAATTTGGGGTTCCCCTTTGTGGGGGCTTCTAGCCGTACCCAATGGTTACTTGAAACACTTGGTTCCAGCTAGCATGATTGAGGGTGAGCTCTGCGAGTCGGCCAGGTGGCGCCGCCAGGCCCTCATGATGAGCGCACGAAGTCTTGACGTTCCTGAGGAAGAAGCTTTGGTGGAGGCCACCGCGTCCGAAGTCAGCAGAGGTCTCTTGCAGGGGCCATATACTGAGGACGAAATGATAGTGCTCATGGGCTCAGATGACTGGACCCTCAATCCTAGGTTCGTTCTTCTCCAAAGATCAAACAACAAGGTGCGTGTCACTGATGATGCCAAGCAAGTTTCTGTCAATGCATCCTACTCATTCACCATTAAGTTGCAGTTGCAGGAAGTAGACTATGCAGCGTCCATGGCAGTTGAAATCATGCATGCATCCTCTCAGCTGGATGCGCAGTCTTAGGAATGGTTGGGTAAGACTTTTGACTTGAGCAAGGTTTACAAACAACTTGCAGTGCTGCCAGAACATCAAGTGCATGCGGTTGTTGTTTTCCCCGTGAAAGGGGCTTGGCGTTTTTACAAAAGCATTTCACTTCCCGTTGGATGCACTGGTAGTGTCTATGGTTTCGTTCGAGTATCACAAGCCATATGTTTCGTTATTTCGAAAACCCTTCACTGCATCACCTCTCACCACTTCGATGACTTCCCTACGTTAGTGTGTACCGAAGGGTGCAAGGTGTTAACACCTGCTTTCAGCGCGATTTTGGATCTTCTTGGATGGGAACATGCAAAAGAGGGAGACAAGGTCCTGGGATTTGCGGCAGCGTTTGATCTTTTGGGGGTCACCTCTGACCTTTGCAGTGCGCCTCAAGGGGTTCTCAAAATAATGAACAAAGATCATGTTGCAGAGCCGGCGACTTTGTGAACATTCCCTTACTGTAACTACGCGGCCTGTCTTGATTCTCACTGATGGTGTATATGAAAACGGGGTCGCAACTGCTGGAGCGGTGGTGGTTGATGGCCCCATGAGAGTAGCTTACGCGATCAGGATCCCAAAAACTTTGGTCAAACTTTGGACAAGGGTTGCATGAGAACAGATCATTTCCTGAGTTGAGATGTGGGCTCGTGTATCAGTCCGATGGTGCTTACGTAAACTTTTGCATGGCCGTCGAGTCATCATGTGGATTGACAATGAAGCTGTGAGAGTTAGAGCCATCAAATCGAATAGCCCTTCCGTTCCAATGAAAGTTTTAGCTCGTATTCTGGCAGACTTGGAGATCAATTGGCCCAGCTTTTCCTAGTCGGAACGCGTTTGCTCCTCCAAGCCGGTATACCTTCCATCCCGTGGAGAATTTGAAGTCACACTAAGTCAATACGACCTTGATAACGGCGGAGTTCTAGATGCCTCTTACCCCTTGGAACGACTGGCCCTTGAGTTGCATCGATCTCCATACAAGGTTGCTCTTCAACACCTGGGGACACAAACTGAGCAACCATGTGTCGACAACTCACAAAGTGAGATTCGCACACCATAGGCAGATTCCTACAACTGCCGAAAACATGCTCAGCCGCAACAAACTTTGCGATCGCCCCAGACTTTCAGAGCGCGAAAGAAAAGTTGCTGACTTCCGAATCGTGTGCACAGCTGTCCGTTTTCAATTTTTCCATGTGATGTCATTTTTATTTTTCACGAGGACGTTTTATTTGGCGACCAACGCGTATCGACGGATCGATTCCGTTTTACGTTTATATATAAGTATATAACTTTATATATACTTCTCGGCGAATATACGTCCTGATATGGATATCAAAACGGATGATGCAACGACGTCATTTTAATGCATCATCATCTTCGTCTCATCATTCTTCCGAGTTTGTTCTTATATAAGATGAGTGCTGTCACGAAGTGAGAGCACTATCTTTAAAAGAACAGTGCAAAAGTTTCCATCAAACTTTTGCAACTCGGAAGTAAATCTTAACTTCAATCTTGTCCTGCGTCAACATGCGTTGCTTGTTGAACTAAATTTTAACATCCTTTAAAACCAAACAATTCCACAAACTCCCTTGGTAACACATCTGAATCTACTTTCGTGTGACATTTTACATATCAAGGGTGAGGTAGGGAGGGTTAAAAAACCTTTTCTTCTACCTTCCATATTTTTCGGCCCACCCTCCCAAACCCTATGGGGGGGGGACACAAACTGAGCAACCATGTGTCGACAACTCACAAAGTGAGATTCGCACACCATAGGCAGATTCCTACAACTGCCGAAAACATGCTCAGCCGCAACAAACTTTGCGATCGCCCCAGACTTTCAGAGCGCGAAAGAAAAGTTGCTGACTTCCGAATCGTGTGCACAGCTGTCCGTTTTCAATTTTTCCATGTGATGTCATTTTT
>CAMXCT020002103.1:67771-104035 GCA_947184155.2 Cladocopium goreaui | reverse complement strand
GCAATTTAAAAGGGAAAATCATCCGTAAAAGGGGGAAATTGTCCATTGCCATGTTTGATTGCCAGAGCGTGAAAACCTATATGAAATAAACAGGTCAACTATGGTTTATGGTATATATTATATTAATATATTTGAATATATTTGATGGATCAATGGGATGTAACCCAAATTAATGGTATATTTTACATTATTTTACCAAATCCAATGGTATATCATTAGTATATTAATATATTTATGGTATATTTGATGGATCCAAATGTAATGTATTCATTTGGATTCAACCAACGCTCCCCTCACTCCCAATGGTTGGCGGGTTTGGCGGGTTTCCACCAGCCGCCGTATCGGCTCTGAGCCGTCTATCATGGGCGGGGTGGCTGAATACCCATGACGTATAGGTAGTTATCTGTACGTATGTATATAAGTGATTATAATTGTATATTATATATATAAATGTATATACATATCTAAAATTATCTATATACATTGTATGTAATGATGATGACTATGATTAGCAATGGTTGGATGATCTCCGGATGGGTATGCCGGGTTTCGGGACTCAGTATGCTTTCGCATAGACGTGCAGAAAATGTGTCAACATGTGCTGGTTATGTTTTTTGATGTTTTTTCCGCCATGTGTTTTTTTGATGATCCGAAATTGACGACTACCAAGCAGCTTTTATTGTCAATTGTTGGATGGGTAAAGCATCGTATGTTTCAAACAATAACACCATGAGATCCAAAGAGTTTTGGTTCATGCTGAGTCCTAAACCATCCACATGTTCAGATACACCCGAGTTTGACCTCTGACCATATATACACTCCTTAAATTCAAGATGGAATCCACGTTCCAAAACATGGAGTTAGATAGATGATGTTCCTCTTAGATATGGCCATGTTTGGTTTCCATGTCATATTTTGGAAGTGTAATTGTTTGCATAGGTATACGGTATGTATAGATATATATATATATAATTATATATAATGTTTTACATATATTATCATATTATTTATATATATATACACATATTAATATGTTAGTTAGAGTAAACCTTGCTGATTGGTCCTTGGTGCCTTCAAAAAAATGTGATGCCCAATGCCTCATCTCTGGTGGTGACCAGAGGGGGATGAAATAGGATCATTTTGACCCAATACGCTAGCCTCTTTTGACCACTGGGGAGAGGGGAATGCTATATAAGTTTATATAAGTATGGATAGATTATCAGATTATATACACATGGTATAATTGTTTATATATATATGTATAATACACAGATAGTGGTGAGAAAGCCATTGATGATGACAAACCAGAGCCAATTTACACATTTGGTTTTGGTGTACTAAAATTTGACATCATGATTCAAGACGGTTATGCAATACAATGGAATATGGATACATGTTTTTTAGCCAACAGTTGGCCAGACCTCATTTTACGTTCTAAGTGATGTGAGATACAGTAGTATCCTTAAGTTATCCGATAGAGAATCAATTATACCAAGTATACCATACTTGACAATCAACCATTTGGTGCAATGCCAATTTTGTAAGAATGGTATGATTGGGTTTACCGGACGGTGGTAAAATTTGTGTGGCAATCTGAAAATAGCCAAAAGACATGTGAAAAGGTATCGCAAGCTGAGTAGCCGATGATTGGATGATTCCTACAGACTTGACGACCGTGAGTCGGGGTTCAAACATACCTTCACAAAATTCTCAAAACCGTAGTTGATTTTCCTCTAAGAAAAGATGGGTCTTCAAAATCTAGTAATACAGTAAGGTTTCCATCTATTATAGTTGGATTTCACTGACTTGTCGCCAGGTAAGATTCGGGGAGCACCGATCCCAACGCATCATCTCACTCAACGCATCATCCCGGCTGTCCAAAGAAAAACTTACCCTCCGGTAAACTAACATAGCTATTGAAAATGACCATTTATAGTGGATTTTCCCATCAAAAATGGTGATTTTCCATAGTTATGTTAGTTTACCAGAGGGTAAGTCATTGCACCGTAAATGTCCGGCCAGGTGGCAGACGAACGCTTGGTTTTGATCAACGAAACCCTGCAGGGAGCTCGATCTGTGAAGCTTTGTGCCTGGGAATCTCGGTGAAGCGACAGCCGACAGGCGAAGCATGGCATGGCATCGATCTCCAAGTGCTTGGAACGTATTCCTTCCATTGAACCAGCAAAAAGATCCAAAAAGATCCAAAAAGGGCAAACTATGGGAGCTGATACTAAATTGATTTTCCATTTGTCCTTTAACGTGTCATTGTGACATGAGAGTATGGCTCTTCTCCAACTGCAGCTGATGTGGTATGACAACCGCGGCCTACAGGGTGTTACCCACATGGTAATTGCAAGCTAACGCAAGATGAACTTGGCCGCAATTCCCTCTAGGATCCAATTTGGTGTTGACGGTACGATTCAGGGTTGTATTGATTCCTCGTCATGGTCTCCGCCTTGACGTCGGGATCGAGCACATCCCAGTTGCTTCATGTATATTTACTGAACATTTACACCAAAAATGACCCAGGGTGTAAAGATATGTGGACCATGTACGCACTGTTGATCATTGTTTTTTTGGTGGCAACAATGTCTCGGCGCTCCCGTTAGGAATGCGCATTAGAGGAGAAGATCAACAAAGTTCGAGAGAAGGAGTCGTTGGAGTCAAGCAGCGCAGCAGACGTGGTCAAAAGTTGAAGTATCCATATTGGGGAATGATCATTAATAGTGATTCATAGGGATTTATATATAGGGATTCATAGTGATTCACAATGATTCATAGTGATATCATAATGATATCATGATGATTCATAGTGATATCACGGTGATATCATAATGATATCATAATGATTCATATACCCATTGATTCAGTTTTGCCACCATGGGATGGACGACACCCCTTCATCCCATATTGACCATGGCACATAGTCCAAGATACTCCAAGCCAGCGACGCTGGTCAATGTTTGCAATGGGAACATGTTTCAGATTCATGGTGTCAATAGTCATTCGGAGAAACCTTGAAGTCAGTATCAACAGCTAGGTCTTGTGGGTTATAAATGGTGAAAGCACGTTTATGGCACTGTACCCCACTTTCATCTCAGCTGCGATCTATCAACCGTTGATAGACGCCAAGATGGTTATCCCGACATTGAGCTTGGTTGGCTTAAATCCACAAACTAGCCACAGGGCCATGTGCGAACAGTTCGGGTTTGATCCGGGACTCATATGTCGATCAATCGATATTCGAGGATGTAATCGCTCAATTTCGTATTCATTTCTTTCACGTTATGGATCTGAACTTGAGGAACACTATGTTGCATCCAACAATTCATCAATATCTGTCACCAACATCCCATCACTTGTGGCTACATGGTGAACCTACGGGTGCTGTGACTGTGTTCAGACATGGAAGCTTGCCGTCGGGCCTTTTGGATCGGTGCAGTGACTGTTCAGCGGCCAATCTCCCCCCTGGTGCAGACGGTGTGCTGATTTCGCCCCAAAAGAAGCTGCAAGCTAGTTGGGTATGGATCAATACCTATTAATACCATTTTTAGGGGGATGAACATCCACTTACCAGCTATTTTGATGTTCACCAGGGGTAATGTTACATCGACAATAGTAAAGGGGGGTCCCCCCCCCGTACGAGGGAAAAACATGTACTATGTGGCGCGCGCAGTTTTCCTTGTAAAAAATCTAAATTTGGGTCACGTGAATTTAAAATTCAATCGTAAAATTCTAAATTCTTCCAAGCTCCAAATTTAGAATTTTTAGAATTCAATTCTAAAAATTCTAACTTTTTCCCACCTCCAAATTTAGAATTTTTAGAATTCAATTCTAAAAATTCTACAAATTCTAAATTTTTCCCAGCTCCAAATTTAGAATTTTTAGAATTCAATTCTAAAAATTCTACAAATTCTAATTTTTTCCAAGCTCCAAATTTAGAATTTTTAGAATTCAAGTCAACAAATTCTAAAAATTATACATTTTTCCAAGGTCCAAATTTAGAATTTTTAGAATTCAATTCTAAAAATTCTAAATTTTTCCCAGCTCCAAATTTAGAATGTTTAGAATTTTTAGAATTCAATTTTAAAAATTTTAAAAATTCTAAATTTTTCCAAGCTCCAAATTTAGAATTTTTAGAATTCAAAGCTGGTTTTGGGGAAGTTGAACTAATTCTAATTTAGAATTTGTAGAATTGAATTCTAAAAATTCTAAATTTTTCCCAGCTCCAAATTTAGAATTTTTAGAATTTTTAGAATTCAAAGCTGGTTTTGGGGAAGTTGAACTAATTCTAATTTAGAATTTTTAGAATTTTTAAAATTGAATTCTAAAAATTCTAAAAATTCTAAATTTTTCCCAGCTCCAAATTTAGAATGTTTAGAATTTTTAGAATTCAATTTTAAAAATTCTAAAAATTCTAAATTTTTCCAAGCTCCAAATTTAGAATTTTTAGAATTTTTAGAATTGAATTCTCAAAATTCTAAAAATTCTAAATTTTTCCAAGCTCCAAATTTAGAATTTTTAGAATTCAAAGCTGGTTTTGGGGAAGTTGAACTAATTCTAATTTAGAATTATTAGAATTTTTAGAATTGAATTCTAAAAATTCTAAAAATTCTAAATTTTTCCAAGCTCCAAATTTAGAATTTTTAGAATTTTTACAATTCAATTCTAAAAATTCTAAAAATTCTAAATTTTTCCCAGCTCCAAATTTAGAATTTTTAGAATTTTTAGAATTCAATTCTAAAAATTCTAAAAATTCTAAATTTTTGCAAGCTCCAAATTTAGAATTTTTAGAATTTTTAGAATTGAATTCTAAAAATTCTAAAAATTCTAAATTTTTCCAAGCTCCAAATTTAGAATTTTTAGAATTCAATTCTAAAAATTCTAAAAATTCTAAATTTTTGCAAGCTCCAAATTTAGAATTTTTTAGAATTTTTAGAATTCAAAGCTGGATGTGGGAAAGTTGAACTAATTCTAATAAAGAAAAATTTAGAATTTTTAGAATTTTTAGAATTTTTGAAAAAATTTAGAATTTTTAGAATTCAATTCTAAAAATTCTAAATTGGTCCCAAGCTCCAAATTTAGAATTTTTAGAATTTCAAGTGTAAAAAGTCTAATTCAAATTTCCCAAGTCCAAATTAGTGAATTTTTAGAATTCAAAGCTGGATTTGGGGAAGTTGAACTAATTCTAATTTAGAATTTTTAGAATTTTTAAAATTTTTAGAATTTTTAGAATTCAATTCTAAAAATTCTAAGTTTTTCCAAGCTCCAAATTTAGAATTTTTAGAATTTTTAGAATTGAATTCTAAAAATTCTAAAAATTCTAAAATTTTCCAAGCTCCAAATTTAGAATTTTTAGAATTTTTAGAATTCAAAGCTGGATTTGGGGAAGTTGAACTAATTCTAATTTAGAATTTTTAGAATGAATTCTTAAAAATTCTAAAAATTTAAATTTTTCACCAGCTCCATAATTTAGAATTTAGAAATTTAGAATTCAATTCTAAAAAGTCCTAAAAATTTTTCAAATTATTCCAAGCTCAAATAATTTTTGAGAATTTTAGAAGTGAATTTCTACACAAAATCTAAATTCCTAAAGGTTTCCAAGCTCCCAATTTTAGAATTGTTAGAATTTTGTAGAATTCAAAGTTGGTTTTGGGGAAAGTTGAACTAAGTTTAATTTAGAATTTTAGAATTCCTTCAAAAATCTTAAAATTCTAAATTTTTACCAGCTCCAGAATTAGGATTTAGAATTGAATTCTAAAAATTCTAAAAATTTACATTTGGCGCTGGGAAAAATTTAGAATTTTTAGAATTCAATTCTAAAAATTTTTAAAATTCTAAAAATTCTAAAAATTCTAAATTAGTTCAACTTCCCCAAATCCAGCTTTGAATTCTAAAAATTCTAAAAATTCTAAATTTGGAGCTTGCAAAAATTTAGAATTTTTAGAATTGAATTCGAAAAATTCTAAATTTGGAGCTTGGAAAAATTTAGAATTTTTAGAATTTTTAGAATTCTAAATTTGGAGCTGGGAAAAATTTAGAATTTTTAGAATTCAATGCTAAAAATTCTAAAAATTCTAAATTAGAATTAGTTCAACTTCCCCAAATCCAGCTTTGAATTCTAAAAATTCTAAATTTGGAGCTTGGAAAAATTTAGAATTTTTAGAATTTTTAGAATTGAATTCTAAAAATTCTAAATTTGGAGCTTGCAAAAATTTAGAATTTTTAGAATTTTTAGAATTGAATTCTAAAAATTCTAAAAATTTACATTTGGCGCTGGGAAAAATTTAGAATTTTTAGAATTCAATTCTAAAAATTTTTAAAATTCTAAAAATTCTAAAAATTCTAAATTAGTTCAACTTCCCCAAATCCAGCTTTGAATTCTAAAAATTCTAAAAATTCTAAATTTGGAGCTTGCAAAAATTTAGAATTTTTAGAATTTAGAATAGACTTCTAAAAATTCTAAAAATTCTAAATTTGGAGCTTGGAAAAATTTAGAATTTTTAGAATTTTGAGAATTCAATTCTAAAAGTTCTAAAAATTCTAAATTTGGAGCTTGGAAAAATTCAGATTTTTAGGACGTTTTAGAATTCAATTCTAAAAATTCTAAAAATTCTAAATTTGGAGCTTGGAGAAATTTAGAATTTTTAGAATTTTTAGAGTTCAATTCTAAAAATTCTAAAAATTCTAAATTAGAATTAGTTCAACTTTCCCAAATCCAGCTTTGAATTCTAAAAATTCTAAATTTGGAGCTTGGAAAAATTTAGAATTTTTAGAATTTTGAGAATTGAATTCTAAAGATTCTAAAAATTCTAAATTTGGAGCTTGGAAAAATTTAGAATTTTTAGAATTCAATTCTAAAAATTCTAAATTAGAATTAGTTCAACTTCCACAAATCCAGTTTTGAATTGTAAAAATTCTAAATTTGGAGCTTGGAAAAATTTAGAATTTTTAGAATTTTTAGAATTCAGTTCTAAAAATTCCAAAAATCTAAATTTGGAGCTTGGAAAAATTTAGAATTTTCAGAATTTTTAGAATTGAATTCTAAAAATTCAAAAAATTCTAAATTAGAATTAGTTCAACTTCCCCAAAACCAGCTTTGAATTCTAAAAATTCTAAATTTGGAGCTTGGAAAAATTTAGAATCTTTGAAATTTTTAGAATTGAATTCTAAAAATTCTAAATTTGGAGCTAGGAAAAATTTAGAATTTTTAGAAATTTTAGAATTGAATTCTAAAAATTCTAAAAATTTTAAAAATCCTCAAAATTCTAAATTAGAATTAGTTCAACTTCCCCAAATCCAGCATTGAATTCCAAAATTCTAAAAATTCTAAATTTGGAGCTTGGAAAAATTTAGAATTTTTAGAATTGAAGTCTAAAAATTCTAAAAATTCTAAATTTGGAGCGTGGAAAAATTTAGCATTTTTAGAATTTTTAGAATTGAATTCTAAAAATTCTCAAAATTCTAAATTTGGAGCTTGGAAAAATTTAGAATCTTTTTTGAATTTTTAGAATTCATTTTCAAAAAATCTGAAAATTCTAAATTAGAATTAGTTCAACTTCCCCAAATCCAGCTTTGAATTCTAAAAATTCTAAATTTGGAGCTTGGAAAAATTTAGGATTTTTTAGAATTTTGAGAATTGAGTTCTAAAAATTCTAAAAATTCTAAATTTGGAGCTTGCAAAAATTTAGAATTTTTAGAATTTTTAGAATTGAATTCTAAAAATTCTAAATTTAGAGCTGGGAAAAATGACTCTCAGGCAGCTGTCTTCAAGGCTCCTCCTTCTTCTTCGGCTTATGTGTTTGCCTTCATGCCTTCTCAGGCTGCCCAGGGGCCTGAGGCTGCCAATGATCATCAGATGCCTCCACCCAAACCTTCTAAGAAGACTGCTCCTTGGCAGGTTGCTCAGGCTGCTCAGGGGAGTGATGCAACTCAGAAGAGCCAGGAGCCTCCACCCGAACCTTCTTCTAAGACTGTTCCTTGGCAGGTTGCTCAGGCTGCTCAGGGGAGTGATGCAACTCAGAAGAGACAGGAGCCTGAGGCTGCCAATGATCATCAGGATGCTCCTTGGCAACTTCCTCAGGGGAGTAATGCAACAACTGAAGGCACAACTGAGCCTGATTTGGAAACATACTAATTAATTAGTGAGTTTGCAGCCTGAGCAAAAGCCTCAGTTGTTTTTTTGAAGCATCACCTCAGCTAAGCAGCTAATTAATCAATCAGCTAAGTCTGGCATTAAATTTGTGGCATCAGCTAAGTCTGAGAAGCAGCTTGCAAGTACAAAAAATGCAGCTGATGTGGTGGGATTCTTCATTACTGCTTCTGCAACCCAAATAATTAATTAGGTTATCTTGTTCTTAGCTGTCTTCACCCTGGCAGGACCTGAGGATAAGAAGGAAGTTCTTGGGCAGCCATCAGCTGGCAGCAACCAGAGGAACACTGAGGGCAATTCTGATGGAGCTTAGTTGGCTTCTACTTTTTAAAAGCTTGGCAAAGACTAAGCAATCATCAGCTACTTTGAATTCTCATCATGCCTCAGCTCCTCAACAGCATCAGATCTTAGAGGCATTGGATGAAAAAGGAGATTGAAGCTGGCTGCAATCACTGAGTTGGATGCTGTTTTTTAATTGGGGTTAAATCAGGCACCATATGTTTTGAGAAATTGAGCATTTCTAAACATTTTACATGAAAGGAAAAGGTACAGGGAATGCAACAAAACAACAACTCAGGAAGCAGCTGGACACAATAGTGTGCCCCCAAACAAACCACACTATTGTGTATCAGGGTTGCTCATGGACTACCCCCTTGAAAAATTGTTTGAGTGATGTTGTGTAATTGGGTTTGAATAAGGCATCATATATTTTAGGAAATTGGGCATTTATGAGAATTAGAAGAAACATAATTAGAAAAGTAAAAGAAAAAACTTTAGTAATTAAAGGAAAAGGTAAAGGAAATGATTGAAAAAATCACAAGATCATGACATCAGGAAGCAGCTGGACACAATAGTGTACCCTCAAACAAACCACACTATTGTGTATCATGATCATTCATGTGCTTTTTTGATTGGATGAAACTAATCCTTTGGAAAGTCTCTGGTTTTGATTCCAAGAAGAATGAAGCTAAGTGAAAGGAAACAAACTATAGCAAAGGAAAAGGGAAAGGAACTGGTTGAAAAAAAATCAGGAAGCAGCTGGACACAATAGTGTACCCCCAAACAAAACACACTATTGTGTATCAGGGTTGCTCATGGACTACCCCCTTGAAAAATTGTTTGAGTGTTGTTTTTTAATTGGGGTTTAATAAGGTATCATATATTTTAGGAAATTGGGCATTTCTGAGAATTAGAAGAAACATAATGGGAAAAGTGAAAGAAAAAACTTTAGTAATTAAAGGAAAAGGTAAAGGAAATGGTTGAAAAAAACATAACCTCAGGAAGCAGCTGGACACAATAGTGTACCCTCAAACAAACCACATTATTGTGTATCAGGGTTGCTCATGGACTAGCTTTTGAAAAATTGTGTTGATGTTTTCTTTTAACAAAATATCATATATATATTCATATATAATTATATATATTCATATATAATTATATATATTCATATATAATTATATATATTATTTATAATTATATATTATTATTATATATATATTTGGGAAATTGAACATTTCTCAGCAAAGCACTTTCAGCAAAGTTTGATGTTTTGGTTCTGAGCTTGCATGTGTGCACAGCAGCATCCAGAGCTCAGCAGCGACTATTCCTATCAGCCCACTTCAACTTGAAGTTCCTGAGATTGTGAATGAAATCAAGTTTTTGTTTTTGTATCCAAGTTTTTTTTATTTGACTCAAGTTTTTCCTATGAAACATAAGTTATCAATTAATTAATTACTATATAAAAGTGGTATATTTAATTACTTAATTAATTACCTTGTTTCAGTTTTCAGTTGCTAAATTCAAATCTTGCCAGCCAAGGCTCAGCATGGCTATTTCAGCTCAGCTCAAAACCTTTGCTTTCTTGGCATTGGTTATGAGCTCAGGGATCAGCATGGCCAGCATCTGAGCTTGCATTTCAGCTTTTTGGTTTTAAACCTTGGGCTATTGAATGGGCTTTTGTTTACCTCATTAATTATTACTTGGGGAAATAGTTTTTTTTTCCATTTCATGCAGCCTGCATTGCAGGCTGCAACTCAGTTGATCTGAGCAAGAGGCTCAATGCTTTGGAACCATTCTTCAACAGTGCTCAGCTGGATCTTAGGCAAGATTTAAGTAAGTAAACACTTTTGTTTCTCCACTAGCTTCCTCTAAGCACATAACTGTAGAGTTGTACAATCATATAATTATACAATTAGTTAATTCATTAATTAGTTAATTGCTTAGGCTCTTTGACATTGTTGATTGCAATGCCAAGGGCTGGTTCTCAGCCATGATCTTGTTGGGCTACATCATCAAGATCTTCCTTTCCAAGTCGGCTCAGCTCAAGAATGTTTTCAATGGCTCAGTCTCCAAAGTGGACACTCAGCTGGGCAACCTCAGAGAAGAAATTTGATGGCACTTGGGCATGTGTCATAGATATGATGGCCTAAGGTTGATGCTTTCCATATTGATTAATTAATTAATTACCTAAGATTTTTTTGATTCTTCATTTGGCCAAGCCAGGAGATTTTTGAACTCAGTCAAAAACACTTAGAAACATTTAAGTTCTCAGCTGTTTTGAAATTAGGTTTTAATATGTTTCTTGGTGATTTGCCTCAACATTGTATTCAACTAAGGTGAAGAAGCAGCTCAGAGCTAGAGGTGGAGGAGCTGAATCTACACCTCAGAAGGACTCTGGCAGCCCTCAGTCTTCACCACCCAGCTCAGAGAGGGTGCAGTCTGGTCTTGGCAAGTTTTTTGGCACAGGAAGCCAGAAGAGAGGTGCTGAGAAGCCAGTCTCAGAAGAACTGGTACCTCAGAAAAGGCAAAGGCTCAGCAGATTTCAGCAGGATGCCATGAGGGAAAGGAATGAATTGCTGAGAGAAAATGCTGAGCTGAAGGCTCAAAAAGCTGAGAGAGATGCAGAACTCATAGAGATAGCTAAGAAAACAGCCAGGCTTGTAAGGAGGGAACCTCAGCAATCTCCACAAGCCAGCTCATCAGGTACCAACAGGAAGAAGCCAGGCTCAGTCACCAAAAGAGCAGAAATCTCAGCTGAGACAAAGGTGAAGTACTGTGAGGAGATGCTTGCAGAGAAGCCCAGGTTCACTAAGCTTGGGTATTTTTGGAAGGAGCAGGTAAAGAAGTATGGCATCACCAAAAAGCAACTCAGCCACATGCTGGCAAACTATGAGTCATACAAGGAGATTGTGTCTCAGAACAAGCTCAAGAACCTCAGAAAACAAGAGAAATCTAAGAGAAAGAGGGCTGAGGGAGGTGGAAGAAAACATCCTTTCCCAGATATCATCTCAAGTATGAAGCAATGGCTCAGTCTTGAAAGAGCTTGTGGCAACACTATCTCTAAGCAGGATCTGATGGCTGAGTACATGGCCAGACTTCAGCTCACAACAAATGAGCTCAGGAACAAAGCATCAGCTCAGGACATCACTGCCTTGCAAAGAGCTGAGCTCCTCAGAGATAACACAGATAGAGAGGAGAGGAAAACTAAGTTGCTTGAAAAATATGGATATAGGAAGACAAATTCTTTCAGATTTGTTGGGTGGCTTGATGCAAAGTATATGGCCACTGAGCTGGTGACCAACATTTCAGCCACTGAAGCTGAGACCAGAACTAAGCTGACATGGCAGGAGTTTGACCACAGCTTGTGGCTGAGCACATGTGCATCTCAGCAGGTCTTAGCTGAAAGCAAAAGGGTCAGCAGCCCAGTGCAGTTCATATCAGCAAGGCCTCAACTGGTCATTGGCTTTTCAGACCAGGTGCCTTTGTGGGCCAAAGTTACAGGGAGGAGAGCTGTCTTTGCCCAGGAGGAGCTTCATAAATCTGATGATGTCAAAGAATTTTCTTCAGTGAGGCAAGCCATCAAGGAGATCATGCACTCAGCTGGTGGGCCTGACATGCTTGTTGGGCAATTGGCACCAGCAACACCTAAGGCTAAGGCAAAACAACAGCTGAGCTTTGAGTCATCTCAGTCATCTCCCAAGGGGTCAGTAGTGAGGCAGCTCAGCTTTGCATCAGCAGACACAAGTTCTCCAGACAAACTTTCTGAGAAAGATTCTCTGGTGAAGAAGGCCAGCTTTGAATCAGCTCCACTAAGCCAATCTCCAGAAAAGCAGATTGCACCAGCCAGCCCTCAGCAAGATGCAGAAGCCAGCACCCAGCAAGGTGCAGCGAGCTCAAGTCAGCCCTCAGCACCAGCAGCCAAGCCAGCTTTGCCTCAGCCAGGATCCACCACTCTCATTGGAATCTCAGGGGAGGATAGATACAGGATCACCTATGAGGCAAGGCAGCTCCTGCACAATGTCTATGCTTCTGAGGATGAGGAGGTTATTGGCTCAGTGGGCAAAGGCCTCTTAGTTGTCCCAGGGCAATGGGCCAGACTGAGCAACATCTCAGACTCAGGCACTTGGCTCAAAACTGAGAGCTTCAAAGTTGGTGACACTGTCATCACCAGGACTCAGGGAACATCAGCTGGGAGGATATTACTGCCCTATAGGAAGCTGAGGCAGAGCCACCCTGAGCTCATGTCTAAGATTGAGCTCATGCAGCAGCCAGCTGCCAATGTGGATTCAGTCACCCTCAGTTGGAGCATTGAAGCTCAAGCTCAGCAGTACCCAGCATCACTCTGGCAGAGGGACTGCTTCATCTCAGTGTTCAGTGACACAGCAACTAAGGCCATGGCATTGGCAAACAAGGTCAGTTGCCTGGTGGCTGAGAAGTGCACCTCTAAGCTTCAAATCACAGACACTGATTTTTCTAAGCAGTTCAAAGCCATGGTGAGAACGAAGCTCATTGAGCTCAGAGCTCAGTGGCAGAAGCAGAGAAAGGAGGAGCACTCAGTTTGGAAAGTTGGCCCCTTAGAGATTGTCACTGCAGTTGTCCATGCTCAGGATCTTATGTCTGAGAAGAATTTCAATGACAATTGGGTTCTCAGAGCTGCAGTCAGGAATGGGATCCTGGTCTACAGGCCTGATCCAGCCTCAGGGAGGCTTGTAGAACTGCTGTCTCAGAGCTGGGCTAAGAAGATGGGCTTAGAGGTTGCCACCAAGAGGTACAGCCCTGAGTGGTTCAGAGACAGGCTCAAGTGGAGAGATACTGAGGGGGTGCCCATACAGGCAGATTGGAATCTCAGGAAAACAGCTGAGAACATCTCAGATCTTCAAGTCTGGGATTATTGGCATCCTGATGGATGACAAAGACTTAGATGAAGAGGAGAAGAAGCCTGAGATAGAGGATGCCATTGCTGATGACTTGGAGCTAGAGCTTCAGAACTCCTTGTCCCTGAGAATCCATCCTGCCCTCAGAAGAGCTCAATTCAGAAGAATGGGCACAGCTGAGTACCAAGCAAAGAAAGACAGAGATGTGGTTAGGAGGCTCAGGGCAAGGCATGCAAACAAGTGGCTTAGAAGAAACAGGAAGAAGATTGTGGCAAATGCAGCTGAGCAAATTGCTTCCCAAAGCAGACAAGAAGCTTTTTCAGAGATGGTGCCTGAGGTGAAGCAGAAGCAAGGCAAGAAAAAGCTCAGCCATGCCTTCAAACATTCTTTGAAGAACAAGCCCTCAGCCAAAAACAAGCCTTCAGCTAAGCTCAAAGCCTTGAAGAAAGCTGCTAAGAAAACTCAGGAGCAAGCCACTCAGCAGCAAGCCATCTCAGATGCTGAGCCCAAGAAGACTTGTGAGGAGGAAGCAACTAAGGCACCACCACCTTTGCCTCCTCCTGCTGGGGCTCCTCAGGAAGCACCAGATTCTGATGACCCCCTTCTGATGCAGGAAGCTGTTGTCACCTCAGATGCTGCAGGCAAGCTTCACTTTGGCAAGGAAGGCAAGCTCACTTTCCTCAGTGATAAAGGCTTCTACACCATGGTCACTACCTCAGGAGTCTTTCAGATTAAGCCTGAGTGGCTGCAGCTCAAAAGCTCTAAGCCTTTTGTTGCAAGAGTTCAGTGGCCTAAGTGGAGCCAGCTCAGCAAGAATGACCTCAAGTTATGGCTGTCCCAACTGAGCTGCAACCCTGATGATCAGCTTGGCATGGGCCCTGAGGAATGGTCCACTCACACAGTGTTGCCATGCCCTGCCAACATACCTGAGATGGAGGATCAGCACCTGTGGTTTGGCTGGTGTCTTCTCAGCTGGTGCTTCAAGAAGGCTAATGTGCCTCAGCCTGCGGAAATTGGGGTGCATTGTATTGATCCCATCCTGGGCAAGTTGCTCCTTGAGAATGATGACGATCCTGAGCAGCTGAGTGGCTTGAAGCAAGGCCTGCAGCTTAGTTAGACTGAGAGCACCAGGCTTCTTCTGGTTCCAGTGTATTGTCATTTTCACTGGACTTTGCTGGTAGCTCAGAGGGAAGGCACTGGGCAACCCATCACTTGGAGGAGGTATGACCCCCTCAGCAAGGAGCATGAAGAATCTCATCCTCAGCAGATCCTCATGGGGAACTTGCTTGACCCTCAGTTCATCCTTCCACCACTCAGCAACTCTGACAAGCAGCCTGTGGGCAGCAATGCCTGTGGCTGCTATGTGCTGCACTACATGGAGGAAGAAATCAGGCTTCTCAGAGGAGAGTGGCCCTCAGTTTGGCCTGAGACAGGGTGGAAGAACTGGAAGCAGAGGTTGGAGATTGCTTGCACCAAGGTCGTTGCTGAGCAAAAACTCATCACTGATGCTGCCAACATCAGATGGGAGAAATTTCAATCTGAGAAAGCTAAGATTGCTGAGCAACAAGAAAAAGCTAAGGTTAAGCTTTCTAAGCTCAAGGACATCACCTCAGTTGCCTACATTACTGCTCAGCAGGAGCTGGACAAGAACTCAGTGAGGTTCACTTGGAAAAACCTCTCTCAGGACTCAGTTCACAAGGTCAAGCTCCTGAAGGATTCCTTTGGCAGATGTTCTAAGTGCAGATGGCAATCAGGCTGCCAGAGCTGTGATGCCTACAAATGCCTCAGGTACCACCTGCACTCAGAGGCTGCCAAGGCCAAGAAGTTGCCCTTTCTCAGCACAGGGCCTGGGGATCTTGAGCAACTGCTCAAGTCAGCCACCCTAGCTACCTCAGCAAGCCCATCTTTAGAACCTATTTCCTCGAGCTCAGCTGCATCTGCCTCAGCAACATCAGCTGCTCCTGCCTGAAGCTCTACTGAGACTGAGTGATTTGCAGCTTTACACTGAGAAAAACTCAGTGGCTTTCACTTTCATTCTGAGATAATTAATACATCTCAAGATTTTTTAGTCAGTGCTAGAAAATCTCTTCAGGAGGCAGCTGGACACAATAGTGTACCCCCAAACAAACCACACTATTGTGTATCAGGGTTGCTCATGGACTACCCCTTTGAAAAATTGTCTGAGTGATGTTTTTCAATTGGGTTTTAACAAGGCATCATATATTTTGGGAAACTGGGCATTTCTGAGAATTTCAAGTGAAATAAATTATGAAAGGAATTAATTAAAAGGAAAAAACTTTAGCTAGCAAAGGAAAAGGTAAAGGAAATGATTGAAAAAAATATGACTTCAGGAAAGCAGCTGGACACAATAGTGTATCCTCAAACAAACCACACTATTGTGTATCAGGGTTGCGCATGGACTACCCCCTTGAACAATTGTTTCAGTGATGTTTTTTAATTGGGTTTTAATAAGGCATCATGTATTTTGGGAAACTGGGCATTTCTGAGAATTTCAAATGAAAGAAACTAAGAAAGTAATTATGTAATTAAAAGAGAAGTAAAGCAAAGGAAAAGGTAAAGGAAATGATTGAAAAAAAAAATCATGACCTCAGGAAAGCAGCTGGACACAATAGTGTACCCCCGAACAAACCACACTATTGTGTATCAGGGTTGCGCATGGACTACCCCCTTGAACAATTGTTTCAGTGATGTTTTTTAATTGGGTTTTAATAAGGCATCATGTATTTTGGGAAACTGGGCATTTCTGAGAATTTCAAATGAAAGAAACTAAGAAAGTAATTATGTAATTAAAAGAGAAGTAAAGCAAAGGAAAAGGTAAAGGAAATGATTGAAAAAAAATCATGACCTCAGGAAAGCAGCTGGACACAATAGTGTACCCCCGAACAAACCACACTATTGTGTATCAGGGTTGCGCATGGACTACCCCCTTGAACAATTGTTTCAGTGATGTTTTTTAATTGGGTTTTAATAAGGCATCATGTATTTTGGGAAACTGGGCATTTCTGAGAATTTCAAATGAAAGAAACTAAGAAAGTAATTATGTAATTAAAAGAGAAGTAAAGCAAAGGAAAAGGTAAAGGAAATGATTGAAAAAAAATCATGACCCCAGGAAAGCAGCTGGACACAATAGTGTACACCCAAACAAACCACACTATTGTGTATCAGGGTTGCTCATGGACTACCCCTTTGAAAAATTGTCTGAGTGATGTTTTTCAATTGGGTCTTAACAAGGCATCATATATTTATGGGAAACTGGGCATTTCTGAGAATTTCAAGTGAAATAAATTATGAAAGGAATTAATTAAAAGGAAAAAGCTTTAGCTAGCAAAGGAAAATGTAAAGGAAATGATTGAAAAAAAATCATGACCTCAGGAAAGCAGCTGGACACAATAGTGTACCCCCGAACAAACCACACTATTGTGTATCAGGGTTGCGCATGGACTACCCCCTTGAACAATTGTTTCAGTGATGTTTTTTAATTGGGTTTTAATAAGGCATCATGTATTTTGGGAAACTGGGCATTTCTGAGAATTTCAAATGAAAGAAACTAAGAAAGTAATTATGTAATTAAAAGAGAAGTAAAGCAAAGGAAAAGGTAAAGGAAATGATTGAAAAAAAATCATGACCTCAGGAAAGCAGCTGGACACAATAGTGTACCCCCGAACAAACCACACTATTGTGTATCAGGGTTGCTCATGGACTACCCCTTTGAACAATTGTTTCAGTGATGTTTTTTAATTGGGTTTTAATAAGGCATCATGTATTTTGGGAAACTGGGCATTTCTGAGAATTTCAAATGAAAGAAACTAAGAAAGTAATTAAGTAATTAAAAGGAAAAGTAAAGCAAAGGAAAAGGTAAAGGAAATGATTGAAAAAAAAAACATGACCTCAGGAAAGCAGCTGGACACAATAGTGTACCCCTCAAACAAATCACACTATTGTGTACCTGGATGTAATTTTCTGTGGAAGGCATCTGAAAATTTTCAATCATGGAAAATAAAAAGTAAAAGGAAAAAACTGTAAAAAAAGAAAAAAAATGAAAAATGTTGAACAAAAAAACGGGACATTATTGTGTATCCTGACATGATCCTGACATGATTTAAAAAATTGTAAAAATTGTTAAATTAAAATAATAAAAACAAAAATAAAAAAATAAAAAAATAATTTAAAGCATATTTTATAATTAAAACATATTATAATTATAATTAAAAATAATGAAAAAAATATTATAATTAAAAATAATAAAAATAAAAATAAAATATAAAATTTAAAAAAGGTCCCAATCTTCCCTGCCACGCCCCAGCTGAAGCATGGATGAAGCAATTGTGAACAAAGAAACGTAAGAGCGAGATCATTGTTCCTTCAGGGTGGAACGTGAAATTGTTACCGACTCAAAACTGTAGGCAGTGGTGGGCTAATAGAAAATTGGATACGTATAGGGAAGACAATTCTACCTGTGATGTGGGTTCCGATGCAGAAGAAAACGAGAACAAAAGAACGGTGACAGAGTGAAAGAGATGAACAAGAAATATAGGGATGAACGTAAGAGTGAAGTGCGCAAATGCACGAAGGAATTTCATAGGGAAGATGACTGTTTGATCTGTGGGTGTAAGGTGAGAAAATGCAAGAAGATAAGACATGTCAAGAGCAAGAACCATCTGTTGGGGCGGGTGGAGAAGGTCAGATTGAGGGGGCTGGTCAGGTGAAAGTGCAGTATAGAGCATATCTTTTAATAGTGTGTGTTTTTTTTTTGTTTTGCGCAACGTAGGGTAAATTTTTGCGAAAAACGCGCCGCGCCACATAGTACGTGTTTTTCCCCGCCACCCCCCCCCCCTCCCCCCCCGTCCCCCCTTCGGCAAAGGCTTAAGGTACCTTCGAAGGGGGCTTAAGGTACCTTCGCCGAAGGGTGCTCCACGACTGCCCCGTCTTTACGGACCACACCCTAGCACATCCCCTTAACTGCAAGGGTGGGGTAGTGGCCCGCCTGTCCGCCTAGCGTTGCACAAGGGTATTGAACCCGGGTCTGACGCATGAGGGATGCGTTTTATCCACTAGACCATACCGGCCCTCTCTTGATTACAATGGTCCACGCCGGACCTCAACTCCAAGCTCTTGATCGCAGTGGTCCCCACCGAGCCTCAACTGCAAGCTCTTGATCGCCATGGTCCCCCCCGGACCTCAACTGCAAGCTCTTGATCGCAGTGGTCCCTGCCGGGACTCAACGGCAAGCTCTTGATTACAATGGTCCACGCCGGACCTCAACTCCAAGCTCTTGATCGCAGTGGTTCCCGCCGAACCTCAACTGCAAGCTCTTGATCGCGGTGGCCCTCGCCGGACCCAAACAGCAACCCCCTGATCAGAGCGATCTCCGCCGGACTTTGGCCGCAGACTCTAGGCTCCAGATCGCGGTGTTCCGGCCCAGATAGACTGCCAGAAAGAATTGAAAAATATATGCCACAAACAATGTCAGAATAGATGCCAAATAGAATGTCAAAAAGAATGTTAGAAAAAAAACTGAACGAAAGTCGGGTGAAATGTCAAAATCAAAACTTACGCCATATACACTCCCAGATGGTGTGTCAAAAACTATGTCAACCTGGTGTGTCAAGGTGGGGATCGCTCGAAGAGACTAGTTTTTGTATGACGTTTGAAAACCAGTTCCTGAAAATTATTTTTGGCGCAAGGTTGACTAACCAACGAACGCGAGCTGAGTTCAGTGAATATTCGGAAAACATTTTCAAATTGGATTGTGCAT
Source organism: Cladocopium goreaui (assembly GCA_947184155.2). Lineage (NCBI taxonomy): Eukaryota > Dinophyceae > Suessiales > Symbiodiniaceae > Cladocopium > Cladocopium goreaui. Next base: position 84,954 of record CAMXCT020002103.1, on the reverse strand, counting down.
GGTCAAGTCATGCCGCGACATGTTGAACAAAACTTTGACGATATCCTAAATTTGATAGGGATCAGTTGGGGAGTGCCTTGGCCTCGTCATCTGTGGAAACCAGAAGTTATGTTTTAAAAAACCAATTTATAGAAACTATTTCTTAAATCAACCCTAAGCTGGGAAACTGTTTGCATAAACCCAATTTACAGAAACTATGCCTCTTTTTTCCAAACACACCTTTTTCTGCAGCGTGTCTCACTGAAAGGCAGGTTCCGTGGCCACTCACACCAACCCAATTTGCAGAAATTATGTTCTAAATGAACCCAAGTTACAGAAACTATTCCTAAATAAATCCAAATTTAGGATTCTTTTGAAAAAATATCTAATAAAGTATACATCAATTAAAAATTCAAGAAATAATGCAAGCTACGCCTTCTAGGGACTGGTTTGAACGGGTTTGAAACGGGTTCGGACTATTACCTAGAAAGTAGCGGGAAACGGTTTGAAACCGTTTCAAACTATTTGCTCAGCAGCCAGTTTTAAAAACTATTTGAAACTATTCGAAAGTAATTGAACCTATTTGCAATTGTTGCCGGAGTGAATTAGCAACTAGTAGGAAACGGTTTCGGATGGTTTCGGACTATTACCTAGCAAGTAGCGAGCAACGGTTTGAATTGCTCTCGCTTACGTCATCAAACAACACAATATACCAATAAAGATAGAAACAACCAAAGTTGACACAATATATATATATATATGTTATATAAACATTCAAATATACTGAAACTTTTCACTGGTTGACAAGTAAGAAAGAACCAGTAACTGATTCTGAGATGAAGAATCAAGGACTATAAAAAGGCAACAGAATGAAGAATGCCTGCGCCAACAGCCTAGCAGCCTCTCTCTCTCGGCGAGGACATGGTTCACTTGTCTGGGGCAATCTCTGGACTTCAAGTGATTGACTGCTATCCTTGTCCAACGGGTGGGATTGGTAAAAGCCATCCTGGTTCTATAAATGGTTTCCAGGTTTAGGGTTCAGGTTAAATAATATTTTTTAGAATTTAAGAAATAGTTTCTGGGATCTAGGAACTACTTTCCAGGATTTGGGACATAGTTTCCGGGATTTAGGAAATAGTTTCCAGGAATTAGGAAAGAGTCTGTTGGATATAAGAAAAACTTTCCAGGATGTAAGAAACAGTTTCCAGGATTTAAAAAATAGTTTCTGGGATTTAAAAACTACTTTCTGAGGGTTAAGCCGATAGGCTCCCGACGAAACCGGACCCCGCAGGCTACCTTGACAAATGGAGAAAAAATTCGGGCACACACCAGTCCGGACTTTTGGGGCCCTCTGAGGTGTCTAAAATGCCATGTGGCAAAGGCCTGCTAACAACATCCCCTAAGTCACCCGCAAAGGCTATCAGCCGCATGGTTTTGTTTGGGGAACAATTTTTTTGTATCCCACAACTTCTGGGTATCACGTGTGGAAGTATTCACAGCGTTGTATGGTGCATTTGGCAAAACTGCATTGGGACAGCGTGTGTGTTTATGTTGCTGATTGATACACCCTGTTTTGGATTGAAACAGCATTACAATTGGTATGGCGCGATAGTACTCCCCATTGGACTCTAGATATTGTCAAGTTTCAAGCGTCAACAGTTTCAGTGTGGCGACCCATGGGTGAAGCTAGTACTATTAAACTGGCATGTGCGGTAAAGATATTTTTTTTCTCATCATAAACTACCATTGGCCCATGCGTGTTCCAAGGTTGACCAGGGTTGCCTTGACAACATTGTCAAAAACATTTTTTACTTGCAAATATTACCCCTTTGATTCCAATAATGGTTTCTCGAAAATCCACATGATTTAGCAAATGTTTTCTACATTTTCGACTTTACTTGACGAAGGGTTTCTACATATCGTACTTATTTAGCAGATTGTTTCTCGTATTTAGCAAATGGTTTCCAGTAATTGAGCACATGGTTTCTAGAATTTGGCAAAGAGCTCCAAGTATTTAGCAAATGGTTTCTAGTATTTGGCAAATGTTGTCCTGAATTTAGCAGCATTGAAAAGTAACGGGTTCAGTTTATCACCTTGTTCAACTCGCCATCCAAACTTCACAGCCCCATTCCAAATATTCCAATACCCGACATCCTCAAAAACGAGCGTGGCAAATTCCAAACCAAGACCGCGTTTGAAACCGACTTGGTACAACGATAGTTTTGCATCTAAAATTCTTCGTGTTCTCTTGTGCACGATTTCAGCAGATACCTTATATGCAACATCAAGCAACGCAATCGGTCTCCAACTGTTTGGTTTTTGCGAATGTTCTGTTTTGGGCGCATCTTGAATAGGGTGCGCTGCCACTTCGTCTTGAAATTGTTTGTCGCCAACATGTTGTTATACATGTCCAGCAAAAAAATGAACAATTATGTGCTGCAACATGTCAGTTTCTCACCGACAACCTCATATGTGTCACCACTATTGTTCATCTTCATGATTCGTATAGCTTTTGTTAAATGATCCATTGTGGAGTGCGTTGGCTTCATTATTTGCCACTTCTGTAAAATCGAAAACCTAATCCTTGCACAGATAGAAACCATTTAATTAGTTGCAAAATGCTAGAAACTGTTTGAATTGGACAATGTGGTTTGCATTTGTGTGTTTCTGACACGTTAACCAATGTTCGTTATGCAGACGATATAGCCTTATGTTCAATCTCGTGGCAAGATTTGTTTCACATGATGGTGGTTTTACATGAAGAATTGGGTTTAGCAGGTTTGGAAATCAATAACGCGAACTTTCACAACAAAATCACTAAGCTGCCCTACGTACACTGAGATTGCGGATGGCATGGTTGAAGTTTTGTATGATGCAAGCACCCAGAAATACCTTGTAACATTAACCCCCTGGAGATTTTTATTGCGAACGCAGGTTGAGTTTGATCACAGGAATCAAGTTGGCTGGGCGACGTTTCGCAAATTTCGGGCAACACGTACCAACGGGCATGGGGCTGCAAAACTCAAATTGAAGATCGCAGTGTGTCCCGAATGATCTCATTTGGTTGGCGATGATCTCACTCGCACGATGCTCAGCTGAACGCATGTTGGAACTGCTAAAAATGTTACGGGTACGAAAGTGAGCAATGCATAGCAACGCTGCGTTCAACTTATCAAACATTGGGGCAAACAAACGGCAAATAAACATTATTCCTTGGCGCAGGTTGCTACATCTATTTTCTTGGGTCAACCGGTCCTTGACACCTACTTGGCTATTGCAAAAAAAATGCCCCACGTTCGGACTGATGACCGCTTGAAACAGTTTTGAAAAATTCTTTCCGTTCCTGGAATCAGGCGGCATCCACTCTCAACTGGATGAATTTCACAACTACGTTTCAAGAAGCGAGTGGTGACGTGTGAATGAGCCCTTGTTTTCATTTTTGATTTCATTCAATTCGATTTCTTTAAATCCCCCTTTATAAGACCGTAGTGGAAGTTTCACTTCGACTCGAACGGGCGCAACACAACGCAACGCAACGCAAAATTGACCCATGTCAATTCTTGGGGTCTAGGTTTCAAAAGTTGGAAAACCGTGAGCATTTTCAGGGGCTGAGCAACTGGGCAAACTGGCCAGCCTCTTCCATAATCCATTTGTCTCGGGAGGTCACGTGGAACAGTAAAGTAATGCATAGGCAACTCCCCAAAATTGTTAGCGAATGCTAGCCCCGCTGGTTTTTCCCCAGGTGGCCGATAAATAAACCGATCGGGAATTATTTCCCACCTTCATAATTTGAGTACTGCACCGCGCCCGGTTCAAGTTTCACCAAGCCCGTTCGCACACACCAATTTTTCCGAGATTGATGCGGGTAAACCCCGCAATGATGTTGCGCATGCAATTTTAATATATATATATATATATATTTGAATATTTTCCTTCAATGTCCTTACGAAAAAATAAAATTATCGTTTGAAAAAATTGTGCGGAGTATCAATTTCGGAAACACATTGTGTTGCAGGCAATCTGGTTCTCGAAGGGGGGGGCACCTGTTGCTGCTACTGCTGCTGGGTCTGTTGTTGTACTACATGCTCGGCATACTAATAAAAATTTTAGAAATATGGGAGACGATCATCCCGTGCAAATATTTCGGCAGCGAGGGGCATGATCGCCACGAAAAACACTGGAAGGTGTCTATGACATGTTGCATGGTGGCATAGCAGAAACACAATTGCCATATTGCAAATCAGCACCAACCATAAAAAATCGAAGGTAGTATATGAAAGATTGCGTGCGACATTGGAAATGAGACAATGCTTTCACCAGTAACTAGACACGGGTTTCAGACGTTCCTTGTGTCTAAAGCCGTTTGTCGCAAAACCAAGAACTGGAATTCTCCGTTTGTTTGCCAACCTGGGTTCGAAAAAGGGCAAGCGCTATACTATGGAAGATGTATCAGGGCCAGCGAGGCTCCATTTCTAGTAGGCAAATTTTTGACACCGAGCGGGGCGTCAGACAAGGTGATGGTCATGATTTGTGCAAAGTCGGTGCAATAACTTGTCGACATGTTTGACTTGCTACTTTGCGTCCATTGGTCTGGAATTGAACGTTTCGACAAAAATGACAAACTAATGTTTGAAAGAACCAGGAGAGGCGGGTGAATTGATCGTAATTCTGTGGGATGAGAAACATTACAAATACTTAGAGAAAACCGTTGTGATGGATTTGACTTGGCGAACAAATGTCGAATTTGATCATTGCCTTCACGCTGCTTGGGCGAAATTCCAAAAAAGAAAGAACACATTATTCTAAACAAATACGGTTCTTTTGTTCGATTCTGTGGTGTCCCCTCCTGCAACCTTTGGCACTGCTAGTGTGCTCAAACGAAAATACAGAAAATAATGTTGTGCAGCGACGGATTGTAAATTCCAGTGTTGGCTAGGTACGCATTAGTGATGAACCGGCGGCGGCCAAAAAAATATGCGACGAATGAATTCTGCGCTTGAATTCGCGCTAACTTTGCGCCCGGCTCAGTATTGTCAAATGGTTTGGACAGTCGCCACTTCAGGTTTGCAACCCATGTGGAACAATTTTGGCACCAAACCCTTTCGTTAACGACAGCGACCAACGCAAAGATGGGACGACCATCTCTTTCTGTTTGCCATGCAACATTTTCAAGACGACAACCGGATGTGGATTTGAGCGGCAAACCTTTTTCGAACATAAACGAGGCACTACATTGGGGAAAAAAAATCCGGAACCGAAGGAACAATTATATAGATCCACTGTGTGCTCCTAAATATTTTAGGACGGAATCCATCTGCATTTACTCGAACGGGCAAACAAACAACGCGGCAGCTAAGTCGCAGGAATTGCTGCTGACTAGCGCAGATGCCCCCTAACCAATGATTTTCTGAAGCACATTTCCGCGTTTTCATTTGTGTGCATAGGCATGTCAGTCATGCAGCTGTGCACATGTCACAGCACAAAACGAGTAGTGTACATCATGAGGCGCTTTCGGTTCCAGAAAGTTCGCATGGTAGCGGAGACCAAGGATCAGGTTCGAAAGTCTCTGGTGAGGGCTCAAAGAGGTGGCAGGACCCTTACCACTTGTTGGCTGCTGAACCTGCAGCATAGACTGTAGGTAGAACCATATCCTCCTTGCCTTTCTGCAGCAATCAGTGCGTGTGGACAGGACTCTGACTTTTCACTGGTTTCAATTGGCTTTGGGTTGGACTGGACTGCATATTTTGGGCGTGGCTTCACACAGGGATTTCACAGTGCTTGCATTTCTGGTGATACTCTGAACCGTTTACTGGCTTCGCGGTTTTGATGGCCATTTCAGAAGCAAGGCAAGCCTCGAGGCCCCTCAAGGTTATGGAAATTGCAGCAAAAACAAAAAGTTTATAGGATGAAACAAAGTTGGAGGCAGGCCTCAAAGCAAGTCTCGAACTCCAGTGTCACGAGACCATGGAAATTAGAACAAAACACCTCGGGGCAGCTTCGAGGCTGCCGGCTATGGAAATTGGAGCAAAACAATATGACAAAGCAGGAATCCTTTTTTGGACCTCAAAACGTATAAAAGCAGGCGCGCCTCCCCAGTAGGTCGTCCCTAGCATCGTCAACTTTGCCTGACAAACAGTCTGATGGCAGCGACGACGATCATTGACCAAAAGATTAAAGGCAAAAACCAAGCCCAGAGGAAACACAGCAGAGACACAAAGCGGCAGAGGAGGAGGAAGAAGCAAACAGGAGACGAGGGCACGTACCTTGTAAAACTTTGACACACAAAGTTAGATCGCGAAAACCGTTTTCAAACCTCTCGTGCCCAAAGTAAACCCAAACCAAAACAAAAACAAACAGTGAGAGCTTCGCCTTTCTGCGGTCTCGACTCTCCCAGGCCGTCGCACGGTGACATACTCACACACTTGTCGCTCTCGCAGGCTTGAGCCAATGTTCACGTTGACAAGTACAGTTCAAGTTTCTGTGGGATGAGCAAACTGGATTCCAGTCCAGTTAAGGAAATTCCAAAAACTCTACAAATCGAGTCGTGCAAAAACGATTCTACCAATCTAGCAACGTGTCAAACCTGTTTCTTGGTTCCTAAAAACTCTTCGATTGGTTTCATGCAAAACGTTCACGTGCAGAAACCTAAAAACAGCCAACTACAAACGAAAATTGGCAACTATGTCAAAACTCTTTGTGACGAAACGAGATGAAAGAACTAACTACATCAGATCCACCTGCAAAACTACAAACAAAGTCCAAACTACCCAAGTCCACAAACTACAGCTACGAAACACCTAACAACTACCTAAGTTCAAGCACAAGATCGCTACGCTAGCTATACATACGATGATTCTTCACACCCCCTTTCGAACTTGTGCGACCAAAAATGAAAACGAATTCGGTCCTTCGGTCTTCTCGCCAGACTTGTCAAAACAAATGGGGCACTTTATCTGAAAGAATATCCCTTCACTATACCTCTGATCCTAAGTGTCGGGGTTGGAACACTGATTTGTGTTTGGTTGTACAGTGAAGAGCCCAATACGCACAGCCCCTGTGGTTCAAACTAAAAAGGTGTGACTCCGCTTCGCATGGTAGCGGAGCTGGTCGTGCTCTAGGGCCACCAGCGACCGCAGGCGGGTAACACCGCAGCGTTGTACTCGGGAAGTACCGCAACCACGTCGTCGAGCAGCGTGAAAGGAGCTGCCGGCAAAACACAGCAAAAAGGAAGGAGGAACAGGAGTGCAGCAGCTGTAGAGAGGAGAACGCTCAAGGGCATTGCGAAACGTTTTGAGCACAACTTGAAAACAGAGAACACCAAAGCCGAGCAAGAAGTCCCTTTCTTTGGAAACAACCCAAACCCGGCAAGAGCGTCACAATACTACCAGGCACAAAGCGAAGCTTCGTGTTCAACAAGCGGCCACTCTACCTACGCAACTTTCCTTGCACCTCACGCACGCCTGAAGCGTCCTCTGGAGCCACCCCGTGAAGAAGGTGACAACAGTGTGTACAGTCGTGTGTGGGCAAAGTTTCAAAGAGAACTTCCGTTGGTAGCAGCTGAAGTGGAAAAAACACCAGGAAAGTCCGCAAGGAAGAGCTACTTGTGTGAGGAAGCACGCCGAGCAGTTACTGCAACCTTAGGTCAACAGCGGAAAAAGAGGAGAGTGACAGTCATAGTGAGGCTGAGGGGCTTGAGCCAGACACCGACACAAGTTCCAGGAGACACCAGCCTGGTGCAGTGACACAGTGTGATCAGAAAAGCCGCCCAGCAACAACAAGGTACAGTTCTTCCCGTGCACCGACGACACGGTATAGCTCCACCCAAAGTTCGACAAGCAGCGTCACAACTCGTGTAGATACTGAGCCACCAACTGTCGGCTACAACTCCGAAGTTGCAACGCCAACGTGGTACCAGCACGACACGACCAGACGCCAGAGAAGCAAGAAGTGAGGGAGAAAACCTATACAAGGTGGGTAACACCGCGTGAGTGCCGACATTCACGTGTACAGGTCCGTCGTAGTGTACAGGCCCGTCGTAGTGTCAGTGTTTTCGATTGTACAAAAAAAAACTGCAAGTCACCGGTTGTTCTTGTGTGATTCTGTTTGTTCCTTGTTTCGTTTGTGGAAACAATGGAGGAGATGATGCAAGCTCTGCAAAACCAAGTCGCACAGTTGAGTCGACAGCAAGATACCCTAAGTCAAGCACTACAAAGAGCCGAACAAGCGTACGAACAACAAAGCGCAGTGTTGACAGCCACTCGCAACGAGTTGAGCGCGGCCCTAACCACAAAAGCAAGCAGTGCCAGTGTTGAGGACCCAAACCTTGTGGATTCCAGGAACATTCCGAAACCACCTGTGTTCGATGGGAAGCGTGAGAGTTGGGAAAGATGGAAGTACGTGTTTGTAGCTTGGAGTTCTACAGTCAATGCGGCTTACCCAGGTTTGTTTGACAAGGCCGAAGCTTCAACGACGCCCATAGAACATGCCACGTTGACAGCAAATGAGGTCCGTTTGAGTAAGGCTTTGTTGACGATCCTTATGGGATATGCGCCGGACTCAGTGATGAGCATGGCCCAACATGCCCCTGAGGGGAATGGTTTGGAGATGTGGCGGAGATTGGTGAAAACACATGAACCGGCATACAAATCCAAATCATGGGTATGGCGGAAGCACTTGACAAACCCAACCTTCCCCACTGAATTGAGTAAATGGAGTGATGCGTTTTACCAATGGGAATCGGAAATCCGGGAGTTTGAGCGACAATTCAAAAAAGACTATTGACGAAGACGAAAAGTTGTCTGTTTTGGTTCATGTTGCCCCGAAAGAACTTCAACAGTCAATTTTCATGCATGCAGATTCGTTGGATTCGTACAACAAGGTCCGAACATACATAGAACAGTATTTGAGTGCGCGAAATCTGTGGAAGAGACCCCAAGGAGGACTGTTCGGAAGCAGCGCAAGCGTCAAACCGAAGGATGATGCAAATGGACCAGCGCCTATGGAAATTGGAGCCATAAAGGGTAAAGGTAAAGGTCCCAAAGGCAAAGGTAAAGGCAAGGCAGACAAAGGTGACCCAGGCAAAGGCAAAGGCAACCAATGGAACTCGCAATGGCAAGCGCAAGCGTCGTCACAATGGGATTCCAAGTATGGAAGTTACAAAGGCGACAAAGGCAAACACAAGGGCAAACCATCAGAGGATGGCAGCGGCAAAGGAAAGAACAACAAAGGTGAAAAAGGCAAAGGAAAAGGAGGAAACAACCCTCATGCGGGCAAACAGTGTCACATTTGTAAGAAATATGGTCACATTGCAGCTGATTGTTATTGGAAGGTTTCCGAAGTGCGGGAGGAACCAGAACCGAACCCCAAACCCGAAACTGACGCAATGACAGTAGGATCCGTTAGGGATTATGTGGCCGAACCCGAAACTGACATGATCATGACTGTTCGTGACACGATCGCAGCCATCAAACCTTGTGAAAACAGTGATTTTGCATGGTTCATGGTCGATTCGGGTGCATGTGTGACATGTGCTACTGAGGGAGAATTTGATGTGCCAATTGATGAAACCAAAAAGAAAACACTGTATTCAGTTCAAGGACTAGCTTTGAAGGTGTATGGTGAACAAACCCCCGGCATCGAACTTGATGACGGATTGCGCGGAACCATTCGTGTGACAGTGACGGATGCTAGCGAGAACGTGTTAGCTGTAGATGAACTGTTGAGTAAAGATTGGGAAAAGGTAGTCTTTGGCAAAGCCGGTAGCTATCTGGAGTACAAGAATGGGAGAAAGTATCCTTTGACAAAATTTGGGAAAAGATGGTGGATGCGTGTCAGGAAACGTGACTTGCAAGCATTGAGGAGCCAAGGTGCAGACAACAGAATTGCAGCCAGTTCCGAGGACAGTTGGCGAAGAGACGGTTCGTTGTTAGTTCGAGTGCATTCAAATCCCCGGCGAAATTGGTTTAGCCCTTTGGATTCCAATGATTGTCCTGTAGATCCTTCAGTGCTTGAAAACGGCAGGTTGGCACGCATGACATTCGTTGGCGGTGGCGGTGAAGACGTTCTAGAAGATTTTTGGGACACGGAATCAAACGCAAACAGGCGGTTGGCATGGCATTGGGTAGGTGAAACATGTTTCAAATTGAAAGATGATGCGGCAAGCGCGCAGGCAGAACCCGAGGCGCCCGATCCACATGTCCAACATGGCATGGAGCATGCACACTTCATGGAAGAAACCGCTAACAGACCCATCATTCATCCTATGTCATCTCCACCGGAACCATCCCCGCAAGAGCGAGCAGAACACAATTTGCATCATGCTACGTATGCGTCCTGGTGTCCACACTGTGTTGCTGGACAGGGTAGGCAAGCTCCCCACATGCAACGCCACACGGACACACCGGAACACATCGTGTATGCAGATTTCAGGTACTTTTCTTCCAAAGGCGAAGAGGTTCAGCCTGGCGACTTGCCAGAGGGGGCAGACGGGGGTGATGTGGTGACAGTTCTTACCGCCATTGACAAGGACTCGCGTTGGCCTTTCGCAGTTGTGATTCCTTCCAAAAAGATTGACGACCCCAACAGTTATGCAGTGAAATCCTTGGAAACTTGGTTGTTAGAACTTGGTTGGAAACAATTCACTTTTCAGACAGATCAGGAACCAGCAATCATGAAACTTGCAAACACGGTACGTAAGAAGATGGGACATGACAAAATGCAGGTGCGACAAAGTCCCAGGTACTCTTCTCAGTCCCTCGCTGAAGGAGAAACCGTGAACCAACAAATTGCAGGTAGAGTTCGGACATGGGTGAGTGTTTTGTCTGAGCAGTGCCAGGTGGACATACGCAACACACATCGTTTGTTTCCATGGATTGTGCGACATGTTGCATGGGCAATGGCGCGGCTGCACGTCAACACGAGTAGGACCACGCCATTTCGGATCATCAAGGGACATGATTTTTTTGGTGAATTGCTTGCGTTCGGTGAGTGTGTGTTAGCCAAGTGGCCAAACATGAAAGATTTAGCTAAGGGTGTGCCACGGTGGGTGCATGGTGTCTTTGTCGGCAAAACTGAGGGATCGGATGAGCATATTGTCTTGACACCTGTTGGGGCACAAACCTTCCGGACAGTGCGTCGGTTGCCAGAGTCCAGCCGACACAGCCTTCATTCTTTGGAGTCTGTTGCGGGTTTACCATGGGACACTAAGGACGGTAGCTCCAAAGTACAGCCAGCGATGGTGGTAAGCAAACCCGGTGTAGAGTTCGTACCTGTGCCACCCCCTGTACTTGCACACGCGCCAGCGGCCCCAAGCGCGGACGCGAAACAAGCCGTGCAAGACGAAGACGCGCTCGCCTTACGTGCGCCCAAGAAACCAAAACTGCAAGCAGACAACCTCTCAGATGCGCGGATGTCGGACGAGCCACAACAGTTCAACATCGCCACACCACGCGACAGTAACCAAAGCCCCGCGTCATCCATCGCCCACTGCCCTTCCAGCGCGTATGACCCTTCGGTTAGGAGTAGGTCTCCCCCGCGGGAATTGCCAGATGAGGCGGGTAATGCCGCACCAAGCCAGGTTCCAGGCGCAGGGGGGATGGAGGTTGAAACCGGGATGGGCAGCATTTCAGCAATATCGGATGAGTTGTTGGCAAAATTTGTGGAAGGTGACGAAACCGCATGTGGAAACACAATTGCAGACGTAGTAGAGTTTTTGGATACATGCCTGACCCCGGAAGAACGACACATGGCACGATTGCTAGAAATTAAGAAATTGGAAGAAGTGTTCAGAGCATTCACACCCCGGGACGCAAGAGCATTGCCTCCAAACATTCGTGTTTTCAACCATGTTTGGGTAGACAAAAAGAGTGGCGGCGTGGCAAAAAGTAGGCTGACCTGTGCTGACGTGAAACAGAAACTCACTCCAGAACAACGGTTAAGTTCAGAAGGCCAATCCAATTTTTGCCCAACTCCACACCCAGCGTCGTTAAAAATTTTGGAGGTGTATTCTCTCTTGAACAGATTCCCACATGCAAAGGCTGATCTCACCAGTGCTTTTCTCATTGCTCGTGACAGCGGCGATGACCAAGGGCAGCCCACATGTTTGAGACCACCGCAGGAATGGTTGGATGACTATGACACTTGGCTGCTCAAGCAAGACACGCAGGTGCAACAGGACTTGGCAAACGTTCCAAAACAACACATCGTTTGGCAGGTGGACGGAAACATTTACGGCAGACAGCCAGCAGCGGCAGCATACCGACAGGAACTTGAGAACATTCTGTTGCACAAACTTGACAGTGCAAAGTACAAGTTTCAGAGAGGCAAGGTTGACGCATGTGTGTACCGTTGCAAGCTGTCAGGAGTCATTTTGATCCATCACATTGATGATTTCGATGTTTGTGGTCCAGCTGAGGCAGTCAAGGATTTGTTGGAAGTCCAACTCCCAAAGTTCGGATGTAAACTCAAGGTAGGGGACCTAGAAGGTGTAGCAGGTGAACCAGGAACGTCGTCCGAGTATCTGGGTAGAGAAAAGTACACAATCGATGACTGTGTTGTGACCAAACCGAATGACAAACACGTGCAAAACATTTTGGGGAAACTTGGAATGGAAGACGCGAAACCTGCAGTGTTGCCAGGACGAAAGCTTGACTTTAGTAGTGCCGGTAACATGGAACTCTTGTCTGACAAAGAAAAGGAGATCTATGCATCATGCGTAGGGTCAGGTATTTATTTGAGTCAAGATCGAGCGGATGTGAAATTTGCCGTAAAAGAACTTGCGCGTCGATTGCATGCCCCAAGGCGTTGTGATTTTCAAAACTTGAAAGTGTTTGCAAGGTATTTGGTCGGGACAAAGAATTACGGACATGTCAGTAAACTTGTTCAGGATTTGAACCCTGAGGAGGCTTTACCATTACATGCATACACAGATAGTGACTGGGCCGGATGTGAAGAAACGCGCAAATCCAGCTCAGGAGAAGTGATCGTTTTGGCAGGCACAGTTGTGGAAACAGGCAGCACCACTCAACCAGGTGTGCCAGCAACTAGCTCAGGTGAAGCTGAAATTCGTTCTCTGACCCACTGTGCGCAAAGTTCGGTGTATGTTAGAAATCTAGCCTGTGAAGACTTTGGACTGAAAGTGGACACTCCCAGGGTTTGGTGCGATTCCTCCGCTGCGTTGCAGGCTGCCAAACGTATTGGCATGGGTAAGATGAGACATGTTGCCGTAGGACACATGTACATACAAGAACTTGTGCAAACCAAGCAAGTAATCATTGGTAAAGTTGACGGTGTAGCAAATCCTGCCAACACTTTGACAAAACATTTGGCAACGTCGGGTGAAATGTTGGCTTCTTTGGACGGACTGGGTATCATTGATTTGACTGACAAAGGATTTGATGAACACGTGCGTCGTACCAAGTTGAAGGTTGTTTCAAGTGTTTATTTCAAGAAGTGGAAACCACTGATGGCATCAACTCCAAGTTTAAGAGAACACAATGGCGCAATCTTACGAAGACGCAGGGTTTTGCCTGGACAACGGCGGGGAACACCGCAGTAGAATTCAAATCGCAGAGTACGTCACATGAAACTGTGTCGTGTCATGAGCTGAGATTCGGACTCCGTAGTTGGAAACCTAGCTCTGTAGTGTTCAGAGAGACTTTGGCGTCGTGACAGTAAACTTCCTTTTCGGTAAACGGTTGGAAAAACTGAGAGGGTTGTGTAACTGTGGAACTGTGAGGAAACTAGTTTGCAAGACCACGGGCAGACCACACAGGCAAGGCAACAAGCATTGCAACTGAAACTGCGCAGCCGCTTCGAAGGGATTTGGTTGTTGTTGTTTCTGTGGTTAAAGAAAAGAGTTGGTGACACACTCTGATGCAAAGCATCATTGGCAGCAGGCAAATCTAGTGCTCCAAAGGGGGGTGAAAGAATATCCCTTCACTATACCTCTGATCCTAAGTGTCGGGGTTGGAACACTGATTTGTGTTTGGTTGTACAGTGAAGAGCCCAATACGCACAGCCCCTGTGGTTCAAACTAAAAAGGTGTGACTCCGCTTCGCATTATCAGCTCCACAGGCGTAGGCTTTGCAACCGTGCGGCAACCACTGCAGTGATACTTCGATCCAGTTGCAGTCACAACCACCGGTGTGCCAGTCTCAGGCTGACAAATCTGACGGACATCGAAACTCCTGGTAGTCCGTCCCTGGCATGATACATCTGCCGAATTATAGCCCAGTAGATAACATCTCCAGCCTTCTCATCGACAGTCTGTTCGGGAAAATTCGAATTTCTTGCAGTTGTATTGCGGCCTTTGCAGCTTGACGCACAAAAAGTCAAGCAAATACCAGATAGAATAGAATACCCCGTATATAGGCGACCAATAAGAGCCAGTAGTGCTCTTCCATCTCTCAGGCAGCCATGGCTTGCATGACCTGCCCACACACACACAAATGGCTGCGGAAATCCAATCAAGCTCACGCTGAAATCCATTCCAAGCAGTCCACAAACATTCCAAAGACAGTCCATCAAGGAAAGTCCAAAAATCCAAACGTCCAAGGATCATCCTCTCGATGTCTTATGGAGACTTTTGCACTCTGAAAGTCCACAGAGAACATCCTCTCGATGTCTTCTGAAAAGCTTTGCGCTCTTGCACTTGAAACTGTGAAACTTGAATTAAAGACCTGATACCTCCTGTCTTTAACATGTGAAGCTGTCTCAAGTCAAAACGCAGCAGACTCCCTTTTTCACAGGGGAAGATCAGGCGATAAAATCAGCATAGCTTCGACGCTTCAATCACCTGAGTGAAAGTAATGCGAGCATTCGCACAAAAAACCTGGCAAACTTCCTGGAGTATTTCTCTGACAACTGAAAGTCAGAAAAAGTGAATGATGCATGAAAGTCACAAGCACAATGAAAACGCTTCTCAAGACGTTGACTAAGTTCCTCTGTGCTCGACATAATCCTGAAAGCTTTCTTGATGGTCCTAGAAGCCCTTCGATTCCCATTGCACAAGCATGAACGACAGACCTGAATGGAGCTCTGGCCTGAACAAATGCTTGCAATCTCGGATGCGTCCAATACTTGCTGGAATTTGGAAACTCAAACGATATGGATATATCATGCTTCTCAAGCTTGTTCAACAACTTCTCACATGCAGACAAAAGCTCAAAAAACTTCTTCTCATGTTCTGGAATGCGCTTTCCACCTGAAAAAATCGGCAGAGGAGATCTACCTGTGCATGGAAGTGACATGTGAGCCTGACAGACTAGATGCACCTCTCCGAGCTCTCGATCAGAGACTGATCTGGTCATCGTCAGGTCCTTCATCACCTGGTTCACAAGATCTGCAACTTGATTCTCTGTAGCTACCTTCTCAAGGTTTCCATGAACACCAATGTAACAAGCACGGCTCTCTACACATGCAGCTGACAAGACGCTGGCTTTGTTGCAGGCTTGTTCGATGAAAAGACTTACCCCCCTTTCACTCATGAAATACGTCATTCTCCCCTCAGGAAGCTTTGGCTCTGCCTCCGATCCTCCAGCACGGCGGTGAGGGTCGGCTGCCCATAGCTCCCTCTGTCGGGGCCGCTGAGATCATCGATATGGAATACCGTCGAAGCAACCTGGGTCTCTGCTTCCAGAACACCTCCTCGCAATCTTCCTGGCTGCACAGGCGCAGCCACTGGGGCTGCTTTCGGAAACCCGCTACATTTCCTGGTGTCTTCGCCAAAGAACTTGGTCTGGCTTTTGCCTTGGCCTTCTCAGGAGTCTTCGGAGCTGCCGATCTCATCGGCAGTGGTGGTCCTACATCACAGCCGGCTGGTGGTGTCAAAGGTGGCGGTATAAAATGGCGTTGGCATCTGATCCTCTTGGAGGTGCGGTGGCGTTCGGTGGAGGATCATGAAAAATGAGACATGATGAAATAGGGCAAAGACTTCTCTGTACAAAAGCTTCTTGACAAAAGCTTCTGTATGTGGGTAAAAACTTCTCTGTTAAAGGTTTTTGGTCTAAAAGCTTCTGTGTGCAAAAACTTCCGTGTAAAACGTCCTCTGTGTGTAAAAGTTTCTGTTTGTGAAAGTTTCTTTGCGTACCAGCTTCAATGTTGCTTCTCGATTTACTGGACATTGTCGCCTATCTCGAAGGCACCTGGCGCCGCCCTGGGCCGAGAACCTCTTTGGTCCCCATGTGACCGGCCGTATAACCACCACCATCACGGCTTCCACGCCCAGATTCCCAGCAATTACGAGACATTGCTGGAATGACGCAAAGTTCAGGGCTGATACTTACAGTGGGGCTTGGGGCTCTCAACAGCTTTCGACATGCAATGCCAACTGCAAAATCCTCTCTACTCCGTAAAGACATACACAAGTGCAAGTGTGGCAAAACTACACGTTCCCAACTGTTGAAGTCCAGTACAGTCCCAAGAGTCCAAAACTGAATCCAAAGGAGTCCAGTGTTCGTCATGTTAGGGTTTTGTAAAGGCCATGCTGCTGTGATTTCATCTTCCGTTCCTTCCTCACTCTCAGCTGCTTCTTCGGCATTCTGGTTTGCAGTCATTTGAATGTCAGTTGACTTTCCAGCTTCCACAAACGCACGTTGCCTCACAAGGTTGAGGTATTGCCCTGAACCCATGGGATTGAAAGCTACCAAATTAGCTCTTTCCTGAGTTCCCATGGAGATCAAGTGATTTGGTTCAACTCCAAACGGGGAAAACGTAAGAATCCACCCAGTTCCACTAATGAATAATGAAGTCCAACTATGTAGTCATGACTCATCGACGCTACATTGCTTGCCTTTGTAAGGCGTCCATCCATCATCATGAACTGGTTGTGGAGTCCATTGATCCTTGAAGCTTGTTGGGCAATATAGTAGTTATCCTCATCTCCAACCTGGTTCCAGCAGTGGTACAAATCCCATTCCGCCTTTTCCAGTCTCTCTCCGTACGTATTCAAGCTGTCCTGTATTTTCCTCCATGCAAACCATGCCATGTATGCAAAAAAAACAAAAACACCAGCAAAGTGAAAATCACAATCCACATTCCAAAATGCTCATAACGCTCGACCGCCTCGATGCTTGTGCTGGGACATTGCAAGTCATTTGTCTCAGCACCTTCTGCAACCACCGGCCCAAGGCCCTGCACTGTCATGAGTAATGTGCTTCGTTTCAAAGTGTTTTGCCAGCTTGCTGACTCTTCTCTCCTCTCTCTTC
>CAMXCT020002103.1:7840-66922 GCA_947184155.2 Cladocopium goreaui | reverse complement strand
CTCTCTTCTCTCTTCTCTCTTCTCTCTTCTCTCTTCTCTCTTCTCTCTTCTCTCTTCTCTCCTCTTCTCTTCTCTCCTCTTCTCTTCTCTCCTCTCCTCTTCTCTCCTCTCCTCTTCTGTCCTCTCCTCTCCTCTCCTCTCCTCTCGTCTCCTCTGCTCTTCTCTTCTCTTCTCTTCTCTTCTCTGTCTCTTCCCACCTCTGCTTTTCCATCTGCGCATATTGTCGGAAGCTTGATTTCTTACCTTCCTTTCGGCAATATTAGGTTTTTTGGGGGGTGCATCCCATATACGAGGTGTCTCATTACAAATATGTGCACACATATTTTTGGGATATCCAAATATAGCTGAAGAGACTGATCGGTTATTGCCAGCTTTCTGTTGCGATGCGCCCTCAAGCAGAGAGTTTTGCAAGTGCACCACAGTAATGCAGCAAATGATGTCACCCTCATGGGACGGGTATTGTGCAGTCGTTCTATGAATGATTTTTTTTTTTTACCATCAGCATCTGGATACTTTTACTGACAATGATCCGCTTAAAAATAATAGACAGTTCACATACTGCCCCGCGGTGATAGGGGATGGCGAGTCAACCGTTGGAAGTCACACTGTACCATTATCCGCTGACCCGATCGACTCGTCCCTTGTGGTTGCTCCACGAATTGGGTGGCAAGGTCAAGTTTACGTGCAAACGCGTGGAGTTGATGAAAGGGGAGGCTTACTCGCCAGAATTTGTACGGATGAATCCGAACCATGCTCTTCCGGTATTGCTATATAAGGATGATTCTGGAGTTGAACAGGCTCTTTTTGAATCTTGCGCCATTGTGGAGTTCTTGACCGATGCGTTGGCTGCTGGGGAATTAGCCCCGCCAATTGGGATCTCGAATGGTCGGGCCGAGTACAAGACGCTTTCCCAAAATGTTTGAATTTAGTTTCTTTAATTTCAGAAACTATATAATGACGTGTCATTCGGGAAATGGGCACGTCGTTTGGATGTTGCGTTGTCCAACAGGTTAGCTTTGGTGCAAGCGTGAAAACTGTCAATGGTATGGTAAGGTATGGTATGAGTGAGTCAGAACGGTTGAGAGGTCATGAATGTACGGCGATGTCAGCTTACGGAACTAAGTAGAAAGGTGGCCATTGCGATGGTGCACCCAGCATGCATGGACCTTCGAACAGAAATTGGGATCTGAAAATCTATTTGGGGCATATTGGAACCACTTTAATGGGGCTAAAACTGGAGGAAAGTGTGGCAAATGGATGCCATAGGAGCATGTTACCTACAGATGGTTTTTCATTTTATGCGTGCGCGAATAGCTACATATTCTAGAAGTGCTCCAAAAGTGTTTGCAGCTTTGTTCATGACATGAACGAACG
This sequence comes from Cladocopium goreaui, assembly GCA_947184155.2. NCBI lineage: Eukaryota > Dinophyceae > Suessiales > Symbiodiniaceae > Cladocopium > Cladocopium goreaui. The sequence goes on along the minus strand of CAMXCT020002103.1, from coordinate 65,548 downwards.
TTCCATCCCAACCAAATGTTGACAGGATAAAGGAGGCAATCGCCAGTGAAGTGCAGCAAGGGTAAGACCTGCACTCAGGAAGTGGCTATGGTTCGCCGGGAGTTGGATGGACCAGCTTTTGTGGCAGTTGCGTCAGCATGACGAGTCAGGCATCCTTCCTTCTGATCAGAAGGATAGCCGAGTGGTTGACCGCACCAAGGGCAAGTGGATCAAGGACATCTGGGTGCATGATTGAAGCATGTCAAAACCCAAATCGTTTTGCAAAGGGAAGAAGGGGAAACTGGGAAACTAGAAACCCGTTTTCACACAGTGTTCGTTGCGGATGCATGAACAAAACGCCCAACAAGCAACCAGCATCCCAGTGCCAAAAAACCTTTTCGCGCATGAGATGTCTTTGCCAACTGCTTTGACGCAACCAGACTTTTTTCTTTCACCTCCACCTGGCTAGGGTACATGCTTATCATGCTTCATGGTGGCTGTGGTGGTTGTGCTTGTTTTTCCCAAATGTGTAGCGAAGGCTTGTCGATTGTATTTCGGGGGTCTGGGGGTGGAGAGGTGATCGCTCGACACTGCTTTTGTGTTCGCAACCGTCGGCAACCGTTTGCAACCATTCGCGATGATTGAACTATGGCCGTGCCTCTGGCGACTGGTGCAAAAGTGGTCACATTTTGAAGTTTCAAACGTTGCGTAGCTTCATTTCGTGTTGCAGGCGTGGCACTTCGTGACATTCCAGCATGTTCCATCAGGTGTCAAAAGTCGTTCTGTGTGACAGGCGCAATATTTTTTTTTAACGTCGCTTTCAGAAGCGCAGTAGTGTTGCGTGTCTTCATGAATCGCGTTGTGAGCGCTGCGCCGGGTGGTGACAACCTGCGAATTCTGTGGCAGGTGTGGCATTTTGTGGCATGTGATGAAAATTGACGGGCGCTTCGCATGAAGCATCGGTTTTGAGATCGTATGAGGTTGTAGATTTTGGGGGTTGCAAGAAGACTCGTAGGAAAACGTCGATTTTGTAGCTACAAAGTGTGAAAATTTAAAGGAAGTCTCGCATGAAACGCTCGAGGCTCCAACATGTCTCCTCTCGATTCTCTGGTTTTCTTGTGGCGTCACGGTGCCGATGGGGGAAGCTGCAAAACCTTTCAATTCGAAGGTTTCAAAAGAGGGTCTACTATCGTTTTGCGTGGCAGGCGTGGCACATCCTGATATACATACGTTTCTGAGAAAGTGTCGAAAGTCCTTTTGTGTCACAGGTGCAATACTTTTGCAAGGTTTCCAGAAGATGAGTTGGATGTTTCATTGCAGGCGCAGCCTTTAGCGCAGATCCGTTCTGTGTGGAATGTTACACTTTACACTAGAGACACTCCACACTCCACACTTTACGCTTTACTCTCCACACTCCACACTTGAGACTCCGCACTCCACACTTTACACTCCACACTCCACACTTGACACTCTACACTTGACACTTCACACTCCACACTGTACACTTTACATTTTTGTACTCAACACTCTACACTTTACACTTCACACTTGACACTTGGCGCTTGACACTCCACACTGCACACTCTACACTTCGCACTCCACACTCTACACTTTACACTCTACACTTTACGCCTTTACGCTGTACACTCCCCACACTACACTTTCCACTTTCACTCGGCACTCTACAGATTGCACTTCACGATTTCCACTTGGCACTCTGCGCTTCACATTCCACACTCCACACTTTACACCCCGCACTCTACACTCTACACTCGACAGTCTACACTTTACACCCCACGCTTCGCACTTGACACTCCACACTCTGCACTTTACACTTTACACTGTGCACTCCACACTCTACACTGTACAGTCCACATTTCGCACTTTACATGTGACACTCCACGCTCCACGCTCCACGCTCCACACTCTACACTTTACACTCCGCACTCTACACTCTACAGTTTACGGCTCACGCTTCGCACTCGACACTCGGCACTCGACACTCTACACTACACTCTACACTGTACACTTTGCACTTTACACTTCGCACTTTCCACTTTACACTCCGCACTCTACACCTTTCACTTGTCATTCTACACTCCACACTCTGCATTTTACACTTTGCACTCCACCCATTACACTTTACACTTTACAATTGGCACTCTACACTCTGCACTTTACACTTTACACTTCGCACTTTACACTTGGCACTCCACACTCCGCACTCTACACTTCACACTTTACATCTCACATTTATATTTATGCTTCACACTTTGCAGTTACACTCCACGTCTACACTTGACATTCCACACTCTACACATCACACTCCATATTCTACACTTTGCACTCCGCACTTTCCACTTTACACTAGACACTTCACACTTTACAATCCCCATTTCATACCCAACAAACTACATCTCCCACTCAACACCACCACCGCCTTCACACTCCACGCTCTGCACCTCACTCCATTCCACACTCCACAGCCTACACTGGTACGGTAGCAGGGGAAGAAGGTACAGTACAAGACTGTTGAAATAATTTGTTTCACAGAAGTGCCTTCGGGTTCGTTGGTCGCTCTTGTTTTTGAAGGCTCGAGTTTGAAGCATGCATAGAAGTTCTTCCATGTCTTCTGCTGCAGGAGATCGTGCCACAAGTCGTCGCTCAACTGGAGGCAGCAGTGGCTTCACGAGGGTAAAATAATTTCTGCAATATCCGGGCCTTCAAATTACGGCAAATATTTGAGAATTCGGGTGGCTGCCAAACGCACATGCAAGATCCTGGCGAGCAGCTCCGTGCAATTGGTTGTGACACTCATGGAAATATTGGAAATTCCAAACGAATTGCCGGACTCGAACAGATGTGCGGAAAAACGCAACCCACGTCTATTTCCAACGTTTCTGGCGTTTGCCTCCCTCGGATGTGTCCATGGTACAAACCTAGATACTGTAAGCTTTGGATTGAAGGAACCTCTGTCTCACGTAGTAGGGCGTTGCCTGATGGAATCTTAGCAGCTTCAGGTGAAACAAACGCTCAAACGCAGTCGCAACCTTCAACAGAAAGAACTTGGATGGAACTGCTTGTGCAGCACCCAAGAACACCAGCTGTGTGATCCGTTTCTATTTTGCAAACAAACATCACCCCTCAGGGAATGCAAAGTTGACTTCTGGCTGTAGATTGCATGTTGTACTTTAGCCCCTGTGGCCCATTGGTTTCCAACCTTTTGTTTTTAGATTCTAGATGTTTTGGTGAAGGCCAAAGGGAACATGTACATCCTTGGGGAGAATTTCACTGCAGCGGATATCATTGTGGGCCACTGTTTGCGGTGGAGCAAGGCATATGGCCTTTGTGACAACGAGGTGAACTGTGCTAAGTTGGGTTTGAGTTTTGCCTTTGAGATGTTCACTGCGGGTGGAACAACTTTAGATAGGATTTTTATGCAGACTCAGGGAGGCTCAAAGACGACAAATTTCAATTCTACAAGGTTTCAGAGTTCGACAAAAAAACTTGGATCAACAGGTCCAAGCCTTTGTTCCTTTGTCCCATCATGTTGGTTTCCCCAAACTTTGCTGGCTTCTAACAGCATTTCGAAGAACCACACTAGCGTGGTCCCCAGCAGGTTCTGACCAGATATTTGGCCCGCCTTGCGGAGAGGCTTGGGGTGAGTAAAATTCTGTCTTGTTCCTCCATACAGTCTTGTGATTTGTGCATGCGGCATCATTCAAACAGATTCAAACATGATTGCAATCCACGGTGTGGAATCAACAGTAACTGCGTCTCCTTCATCCATTTAGGTTGAGGAATGAAGGCTTCAGATGGTTTCATCATGTTTTAGGGGTTGCATGTTTCTCGAAACTGTGTCCTCCATGAAGGCCTGCTTATCAAGCAGCTTTTCAAGATGCTGCAACCTTCGGGAAGTGAGGTCAGCCTCTTGATTTCCCTATCGTTGCAAGTCAAAAAAAAACATTCGGACCCCTTGCCAAAAACATTGAGGCTGAAAAATTATAAATCGATTGCCTTGCTAGAAAGAAAAGACAACGTGTTGGTGGCACCATCAAATTGGGCCTCTTTAATTCTCGCACTTACCACGCCGAAACTCACACCCAAAGTGGTTGAAGTGGCAGAGGTGCAGGCCAGAAAAGTTGTGGTATGCAAGAGTCTATGTGATTTCGATTCACGAGGGCCCTAACAATTGTACCTACTGAAGAGTATTTAAGAAACTTGAGGTCGGCATTCGAATCAATTGGATCCAGCCTACACATCATTCAGTACCGTTGTGGGCTTGCACCACTACTGGACATCGACAGTGTCACAGCCGCGTCACTGGCATTTTCGTACTGAACAGTTGCTGAGATCGGGCTCGCAGCTCAAGCTTATTAACCATGGCTAACCTAGCTGGTTGCTAGATACATTTTCTTGTTCAGCGCATCCACTGGCTCAGTGAACCAGGTTAAACAAGTCAAACTGTGGATGAAAACGGAAACATAGATTACCTACCCCAGCACATTTGAAGCCCAGCTGAGTCCGAACCATAGACAGACCAAGAGTAAGCTCCAGAGAAGCTAGCCATACTTGACTGTTCCTCAATTTTTTCGCGCTGGAACAGCTTGCTGTAGGCTTGGGTCTTTGGTGAACATTGTGCTCCATCTCACAGACAGCAGACGTGGCTTTTTTGTTGCTGATGTGCAGGTGGCATGGTCAAAAACGGTGGGACAGCCACTCCTCCTGAAGAAGGTTCCAGGGCTTTGCGGTGCTCCGAATCAGCAAGAATGTTAGATAAGTTGGAAAGTTTCGATGAGGTTTCTATGAGGTTTCAAGGTCGGGTGTGCCAGGCAAAGACGGCGCGGCAGATGTGCCCTTCTCAGAGCAGACCGCGCGCAGCACGCACGCACACGCACGCACGCATGCGCGCGCACACACACACACGCACCGCTCACATCTCTTGCAAACATATCTCTGCGCTTGCAGAAGTGGTTTGCTCGGGCCTGACGCCTCTTGTGATATGACATGCGTGGAATGTTTGCATTGCAGCGTTTTTCAAAGCAGAGGGTTGCCATTGCCCAGCATTGACAATACTCGACGAGAATGTGTGTCAACATGTGTCAACCAAACTTGCTTTCATTTCCACTGTAATCATTTAGGTGTGTCTAGTCCAGTTTGAAAAGGTGTCCAGCAAGCCCAGCTGTGAATTCCAGCAGTTTCCATGCCTTTATTGCCATGGGTTCAACGGACCCCACTCCTCGCTTGCTTGCAATCTATTGTCCCCTGCGACTGGGCTGCAATCACAAGTTGTGCAAGGTACCATAAGTTGTGGCAGTGGCGGTGGTGGTCAAGTCATGAGGATGGCACTGCTGCTGATGCTGATGCTGATGCTGATTCTGCTGCTGCTGCTGCTGCTGGTGGTGGTGGTTGTGGTGATGGTGATGAGGATGAGGATGCGGACCATAGACCATAGGCCTCATGAACTTCTTTCTTGTTGTGGCAACAAGATCTTGCTCTGAGTTTTTGCAGTTTCCAGCCAATGCTTCATGCTATGCCTTTTTCTGAACTGAAGTGCGAGTACAGCAGTTTTGTTGGCCCCATGTGCTGATTGGAGATTCTGTTCTGCTGTTCTTAGCAGATTTATGAGCTGGTTTGCAGTCAAGCATCCTCCGTCCTCGCCGTGCCAGGAAGCTGACAATTTTGAACTGGAAGGGGGATGAGGTGCCTGGGTTTGGATCATATGGTGCCTATGGCCAGTTTCAAGCAGTTTAGGAAGTGGCTACAGCTCAGGAACAGTGGTTGGAGGGGCCCTCCACCCTGCCAGGGCAGCGTCGAATCCCTTGGGGTGCCTTGTCAAACAGAAATGGTTGGGTCAACTTTGCAGCAATGTTTCATGGAGCTATACCAGGCCCTAGGCTGTAGTTCAATTGTTTAAGTGAAACATGACTTTTGTTCAAGCTAGTCTGGCAGAAAACTGACGGCCAGCTTCCATGATGCCTTCCATGATGCCCAGAGAGAGAGAGAGAGAGAGAGAGAGCCAAAACTATCGATGCAGAGACGCACATGCTCCAACCCTGTAAGGAAGAGAAGTGTTCCTTGAGCAGCGAGACTTTGTAAGTGAAAAACTAGTGGCAAGCAACGGTGAATCTTGGCTAGTTGTTGAATCATGGAACACCATGGATCTCTCAGCACTACAGTTTTGTTTTTGGTTGAAAGGCCAGTCCTGCGGCCCTTGTTGGAAACTTTGCAAGCTGATTTTGTGTGCAATCGTATGCCTGCAGCCTTGTGCTGACCAACCATTTCTCCGTTTGCCAAGGACGGATCTACTGCACAGCCACGTGGCATGACTTAAGTGATGAGTGCACACAAGCGACCGGGAGTTGCTAAGGCTTCTGGCTGGGACCAATGTGCGATTGCGCCATTCCTACGTGGTTTGCCTTGAATCTTTCAGAGAGGATGATTTTGGGAATGCAGCTTGGCCATGCTTGGCCCGGTTTTCGTACTCTTTTTGAAGGATTTAGTGGAGAGCAGAACGTTTGCAAGGAAAAGTCAACCAAAAAAAGGCACTGCTTAGACTATGCATCACTTCTGTCTTAGCGGTGTATGAAAACTCAGCGGGCTCAGGTTGCTGAAGTCCTTGGTCGCTGCAACTATGACAGTCTTGGGGTGCCAACTGCTCTTGATGGAGTTGGGCAGGGTCCAAAGGTGGTGCAGCTTGTCAAAATGATCAGAGTGCAAGGAGTGTTTTTCTATGGGTGCGTGACCATTTGGACTTATTGGCCTTGTCAAGACACTTAGACACTGATTGCCAGCCGTCGAAAATGAATTGTAAGGTATAGGTATATCTGTGGGAATCTAAACCACTACCGCGTCCCAAACAGCAAGCAATTTCTCAAGGTACCAAGAGGTATTTATTTCTTGGAGAATTGCCCTGAGCTTCGCAAGGTCCTGGGTCCATGCATCGTCAAGGATGCACATACAGGCCGGTCCAACAAGACCTTGTGCAATCTTACTGTCACTAGCCAATCTGTGGCAGGAAATCGTCACAGCTGTGGCTAAACTTGGAATTGGGAAAATTGTGAGGTCCCTTTGGTGGAGGGACCTGCCAACTTTGTGGCAACTTACTGGCCTCAAGGCAAATCGAGCTCTGACTCTTGGCGCCCGAATCAGATGCCCAGAGGTTTTGCAGTCAAATATGCTGTCTCTAATTGCGTAGAGGCAAGGGATGAAAGCTGGCGTGCACCATATCGAGGTGCCAGAAAGCACTATGTTGTGTGAACCCTGGCTCTCCAGCATCATGGTGACTTGGATTGTTTTGGGCACAGCTGTTTGTCACAAATGGCTTGCGCCGCACGCTATAAAGAGGAGGTTTTGTGACTTTTGTGTATGTTTGGTTTGATCATTGATATAGTCCTTATAGTCCCCAGAACTTTCTGAGGCAAGCGGCTATGCAGATTGCCCTTCGAAAGCTGGAGGCCTTTGCATCAACACTTTTTTATTACATTGGAATCATTGGAGCATGTCATATTTCGGCTGGAAGTGTCGGTGTCAGGCCCTATACAGCTGGAGCGTCTCGGACAGTTCCGAATATGTCCTTTTCAAGGGCACACCGGTGACAGATGTGATAGCGACAGGCCAAAATATGCCTTGCAGTGCCTTGCAGCTTGGCTGCCGAAATTCTGCACAGCACCAAAGCCGGGCAAACGTCAACGGGTTCCTGAGTCTGTGCTGGCAGCGGCAGCAGCAGAAGCTGCAGCTAGGAAGGAAGCAATGCAAAAGGCTTCACGCGAAGATTTTTCATTGGAGGAACCATTGCTGATGGTTTGTGCGTGCGATCGCTGGGATCGAGTTTTGGCACTTGATTTGCAAGAAGCATGGCGGGACACAGACACTTCAATCGTGGAGGTTGCGCCTGCGCTGTTCCGTGTTCGTGGTCAAGTGCCTGCTTGCCCCTGTGATGAAGTGCTGACCGCACCTTCAAATGACCAGGCTGACCAGGCTTCGCGGATTTTGCCACAAGGAACCTTTGATCGGACTTGTGTGTGGCATGCTGCTGGGGTCAGGCGTTGCCTTCAGCTGCTGACACTGCCATCCCGTCCAGCTCAGTTGATCGAAGCCGTTGCGGAGAGCAAACTGAACTTCCCTGGTGGTTGGAGCCTCGAGCACGAAGGTTCTCATCCAGTTCGCTACGAGTCGCTTGCCCCGTACACGCAGTCTTCGGGTTTCCTGGCGGCCAGTCTTGGGCGCTCCATCTCAGGCCCCATGATTCCCATGATTCCCATGATTCCCATGATCCAGGGCGACCGAGACGAATCGACCGAATCGACCGAATCGACTGCAGCGACTGAATCGACTCGCTTGGTTACAGTGGAAATGATCAATTCTCAGGGGCTGCATTTTCTTGCACGTGATTCTCTAGATCGTCATGGCTTCAATCAGTTCAATCCAGCTGTATTTGGCTCGATTTGGAGATCCCGGCCGTATCCAGACTACAGTGCTGCGTTGGAGCCTTTGGCAGCCCTGGCTCTGGTAGGAATAGGCTTGCGGGTACATCACCGCTTGACAGGGAAAGACCCGCATGCCTTTCTTGATGTAACCTGTGGAACTGGGACAGTAGCAGCTGCTGCCAAGTACTGCGTATCCACGTGGCAGATTTTTGCCGGGGATGTCAATCCTACCATGTCCAAGAGATCATTGTCGAATCTGCAGGCTGCATTCCCAGGTCAAGCCTATGAACTGCTTGATGAGCCATCAACTTCAGATCCATCTCCAGGTCTAGGCGTTAGACAATGGGATGCAACCAATCCATGGCCGATTCCCTCAAGAGCATGCGTCGCAAATGGATCAAGTGGTGGTGATTCTGGTGATGGACTGTTGGTGGCTTCGAACCTTCCCTGGGGCAAGAGCTTGGACACCCAAGTGGAGGCTGCCACGCAGGTGGCTCGATGTTTGGCCGCAAACCTGCCACGTGCAACGCTCTGCCTGATAGCTCCAGAAGAGGTTGGCCGCAATTGTAGCGATTGGTTTCAAGTGTTGCACTCAGCACCAGCCGGCAAGAAGGCAGTGCTCATAGTTGGTCATGGAATTGCGGCAGAAAAGGACTCCGTACTTGATTGCCATGTGCTGCTGTGCGACCATGTGGTGCATGAGTTGGTGTCAGGGTGACACGATCTCCGCAGGCTTTCACATTTAGCTACTTTAAGAGTGTGACGGTGACGGGAGGTTACATTTCTCTGGTTGAACTTGCTGAATCCAAGGCCAAAGATCCAATGGCACAGTTGAAAGCTCGCACCGCTGCCTCTGCTGTTGGCCCCTAAGATCTCAGAAAGTCTTGGCTTGTTTCTTTTGAAGTCTTTTGAGCTTGCACGATGATCGCGCTGCAAGGCGGAGAGGGAACGTGTTGCCAAGGAGGGAATGCTGCGCTTCAATTTCAACACACCTCTGTACATGGCCACGTGCCCACATGAAAGAGACACACTCAATTGTATGTGAGTGAAAACCGGTGCTTTGGCCTAGGAGCGAGCAGAGCGTGTCAAGGCAGGTGTGGAGGAAGCAAGAAAGAAGAGGAAACTGGAGGCGCATCCTCGGCCACAGTGATTCGCTGATCCAGACAATTCCAATGGCAGGAGCGCTGACTAGTTAATAAGATTTGATAAGTGCGGGAGGGCAAGGATGCAGAGCATGGCCTCGTTGGATTAAACTCCCTTGAACTCAGTTGAGGAAGTTGGTAGGACCTGGTAGGATAATTCTGCGCACATGCGGAGGAAGCCAAGAAGGCAAAACAAGAAGCTGCTGCCGCTGCAGCTGCCAAGAAAGCCAAGGCATGGAGACGCCAAGAATTTGAGTGCTGAAGGATGCTGAAGGTTTCTGATACTTTGTGCAGATCCAGATGCAGCAATCAGACGACATACGATTCTGACCTGAAAGGGTGATGATCTCTTGGAAAGTTTGTATGGTGGCCTGCCACCACCTGATCCAAAAAAGGCCGGAAGCAGTGACACATTGTGCATGCAGGCTATGCAGTATGCAAACACAGCTCAGCAATAGAAGTTGCATAATCAGTAGATTGCTTAGCTTGCACAGCATTGCCACGTTATTTGGGACCATTCTTTCAGTCCTGCAGGATGAGGCGCTAGCCATGAAGATTAAAGAGTGCATGGCTTGGAACTTGCAGAGCCCAAAGTGTTTTGCATGAGTTCGCCTGTGTTTTGGATGCAATGCTCGCACACCACCATCTACCCCCGCCGACACCGGCAAGGAAGGATACCTGGAAACAGCATCGGTTTCCACCCTTACCTGACACAACCTTAGAGAATTGGTCGAAAGGATTTGAAGTCGAAATCTCCTTTTTCCCTTGCCGTCTTCTTTCGGGCTTGGCATTGGGCTGAGGTCGAAGATCCAACGAAAGTTATTTTCTTGGATGTGGATGGAGTGCTTGATCCTCAAGTGAACTTTTGTGGTAGTGAAGGCCGTGCTGGACTTACACTCGATTCAAACCGCTGCAAGGTTGCGGCCTCTGACAGCTGGTGGCTTTCGCTCAATGATGGTCTTTGCCTGAGATTAAGGAGTTGATGCAGAGATATTGATCAAGAGTTTGCATAACCCTTTGACATGCGAATTTCGACGTTGTTTTGCATGTTGGTCTCAGAAATTGAAGGCATGCAAGTGCATGCCCTACCAGTCAGCAGAGGTGGATGGCGAATGGGCTCTCCGAGCAGAGACCGCGGACTTTATATCAGGGGCTTTGCTGAAGACTAAGATCGGAAGTGGACATGTCACGACATGTTGACACCATGTTGACACTGTGAATCGAAGATAATAGAAGCAATTTTTGTGATTTTTGTTTCCTTCGTCCCGCTGCAAGCAGTTTTTTGAGGCTAGCTCTCCGGCATATAGTTGAAACCACTGGGGCCATCATTGCATCTTGTCTCAAAATGTCTCAAAATCATGCACTGAATCTGTGAGGTCTGAAGAATCTGTTGACGGTTTGACCAGTGGCAGGTTCTGTCTTCGGAGTGGCGGCGTGATCAGCCCATGCGCCAGAAGCTCAAGTGTTATATACCCAGTAAGTCCACTGCCTGCTGCGGACAACGTGTGTCCTTCGGGTGTTGCTACATAGTACACGATCTGCAGGAGACGGAGTTGATGCCATTTTGACCGAGTATGAGATGCGGCCTTGTTCGAAACTCAGATGAGATAGATGAGATAGATGCGCAGACGGCGCCGAGCCTGAGAGCCTCGCGAACTGCAAGAAACTTCTGTCAGGTGCCACCTGGACACCCACAGACCTGCAACGGGATATGGGTACAGAGAATCCGTTCAAGGTGCCTGATTGTGACATGAGATAATTAGATTAGGGAGATGCTTGGATATTCTTTGGCAACAGAAGACCAAACCTTGGAGTTTCATCTTCGGCCAATGTATACAGCCAGAATTTGGTTCAATGATATTAAAAATCAATAGGTGATATTGACGCGCACTTCTAGCGAGATTGGTCCCTAGCATGTCCCTGGCTTTGCCTCAGACATGACTCTAGACTGTCTAGACAAAATGCAACAAGGGATCGGCTTATGAGAAGGACACATGCAACTGACCCGACCTCTATACCCTCGATACCCACGCATGTCACAAGAAAGACAAGATTGAAGTATGGCAAGTGTTTTTCCAGAACTCGATGTGCGTGCAATTCCATGTGCTTGGAACAAGTTGCTGCCAAGTTCATATGGACTCCAGTGAACGTGTTTGCCATGTTGATCCGCTGGCTGCTTGGGCTACTCCATCTGCAGCTTGCCACTGCTACGACCTTTTGCGACTTGGGCTAGTTTCTGCTTGATTTCTGAGGGTGGCCTGCATGTTGACGCTGCGCATCGCTGCGCACTTTTTCCTCAGACTTATTCAGACGACAGCAGCGCCTGAGGTGACAATGCCACTTCTACCAGCGGCTACTTGGGCGCAGGTCCTGGCACTTTCTACTTCTACTGGCTGGTCAGGTCTGAAAAAACAAAGCCGCTGATCCTGTGGAGCCTTGGCTTTGGAGTTACATTTTTTTCTAAACTACTTACCCACTACTACCTCAATGACATCATCTATTCTTAGTCATCTTCCGAATCCATTTCCTGCCTTTTTTCCCACCTTGTTTGCGTTTGATGCCATCGTTCTCTTGTGCTTGGTAAGGCTTACTGGTGGGCCTGGATGCTCTTCGATTCTAGCAATGCTATCCGAGAATGGACCCTGCAGGGTGAAGGCAGGTAGAACAAACCCATAAAGACAGCCTAAGACAGCTGCCTAGAAAAATCTAGAAAGGACAGCTGCAAAGTCAAGGCCAACCTTCAAAGCACTTGCGCATTGCGCTTCCTCTTGATGTGCCCTTGGAATTTTCTGGATGCATCAGGACGAAGGTGATGACCAGTGGAGCATCAAGAAGAACCCATGGAGCTGGACCAAAGCTGCCTCCATGCTCTGGGTTGACCAGCCTGCTCAGGCTTGGTGCCCGGTGACACATCAATTTGGGACTGAAAATGACCATGTTCCTTGGGATTCTGAATGGTGACACGGTGATTATGCTTATGTCAGAAATGGGATGACCTGTCTTTGAGAGGTTGGCTTCTCAACCGGCGAGCCTGTCTACAACGAAAGAGGAGTTGCTCAGCGAATGCTGAGCTTCATGCAGAACTTCTTTCTGACGTATCCAGACCTTCTGGAGGTCCCATTGTCGCTTGCCTACACATCAGAGCTCATGAGTGTTTCTCTGGCGGTTGCAGCATTGGATGCTGATTTAGAGTTGCTCACCCAAGACAAGACTGCAGGTTCATCATGGGTGAATCCTTCGCAGGCTTGATTTGAGAGTTGGTATCTGCATGTATTTGCAGACAGAGACAGCAAACCAGTTCAAGTCAACGTCATAGTTGATACACCTGCTAAATAATCGAGTACTCCAACCTCTGTATGCCCAAGCATTGCAGTGTTAGAGTTGTCAGGCCACTACGTCCCCAGTGTGGCAAATGCACTCCTTGATGCTGTGGACAGCGGCGTCCACATGGCGAGACCACAAGGTCTTGCAATGGGAAATGCATGGGTCAGTCCGCAAGCGCGTCTTGGCGACCAAACAGTCAGTCCACGAAAGGTCATACATGAATATGTAAATGTTTTGGAACACAAAATTGTTGAAACAAGGCATCTTGTCCATTTGAAACACTTCCATACACTTCCAATGATTCACTCAGATGAGAGCCAGTCGTTAGCATTCCCGCAAAGGCAGTATGCCTCGAAGCCTCTCATGGCCTTCACCGGTGGCTTCGAGGAAGGAGGATGCTCGTCGTTGAGCGGGTAAGGTACACAGCACATATCAGTTTTTCTCACCCCTCGGAGGGACCATAAAGGAGCAAAGATAGACAAGCACTTGTGTGCCATCATACGCTGAAGTTCACTGAAGCAAAGCGTTCCAACCCAGAGGGACTTGAAAGAAGGAGGATACAGCATGTTGACTTAGTTGACTTGACTCATTTGTTGAGAGTGAGGATCAGTCCATGGGATTGTGAACGAGACTGCTCCGCACTTGGTCCTGTGCAGTGTGCTCATAAGCGAATAAAGCTCTTGATTCTTGATCTCAGTTTTTCCGAGGTTTTCAGTTCTATGATGGCAGCACTGCCTGCTTGCCTACAAGGTGTCCAATCGTGTCAGGACAATGGTTGGCTTCCAGATGAATGTCTAGAGGCCTTTGGAATGTGCACGCTTGTAGCAACTTGCTTGCAAACATGCTGCATTGGGCATTATGCCGTGTACACCTCTCACAAGCCACAAGTGATCAAAGCATCTCTTCATTGCTGTGTTTTGGATCTGAACTTCTGAGGAGCTCAAGCCAGAAATCACTGCAGGAAGAAATGCCTACGACAGTCGCAAGGTGGGAAGGTGAAGTTACCTTTGCCAAGCGTTTTGTGCCAATGTACCCCGCAGGTGTGCTATAAAGAAAACCCGGTGCAGTGCTACGACTTCTCAGCAGAGATAGCCTTCTTGAATGACCGAAAGGCTTGCACTCAAGCTTTCTTGTTATGCTGTTGTTAAGATTTGTTGTAGCCCCACAATGCTTCACCGACTTGCGTTTCATTGCCCTCATCTCATGCGACATGCTGCCAAATTGTGGCCCTGAAACAACTCAACAGGTGAAGAAAGCACTTGGAGTGCCAGCAGGGCAAGCTCGATGGAGTCCATGCAACTATGTGACATCACTGGATTTTGCTCGTAGCGGAGACTGGCTTCAGAGTACCAATGGCCTAGTGGCAAAGATGCTGGAGCGTGGTGTGGCAGTTTTGGCTTACTCTGGGGATCCGCCCTTAGCTTTTCCCATCGGTAAGGATAAACATTGGAATTTGATGAGATCTTGCTTTAGTGGATTTTCTTGACTTGAGCATACTTGAGCTTCACTAGCTGAGGATACTGACCTGATGGTGGACTGGCTTGGCACGAAGTCCTGGATGACATATTTATCTTGGTCTGGCGCAAAGGGTTTTGCTCAAGTGACTGAGCAACCCTTTGTGGTGGGAAGAAAGGCCCAAGGTCGCTTTCGATCCTTTGGTGGATTCACCTTTTTGCAGATTTTCAATGCTGGACACATGGTCCCAATGGACCAGCCGGAAGCTGCCCTTGGGATGGTCATGGAATTTGTCTCTGAAGAATCGCCCTGGAGACATACTCGAAGAAAAGCTGTGCCAGTCCATGCTTTCGCACAATCCTATGCACCAATCCTGCTTTTCATGGCTTTAAGCCTCCCAGCTGCAGGTCTCCCAGTCATGATTGTCATGATGTCTAGAAATTGGAGAAAAAACTCCGATTCCAACAGTGGGTCCTATGTCATACTGGACTAAAGTGGCGAACAAAGGCTAGCCGCATTTGAAAAGATGCGCAAGTATGTCTGCTGCAGCCAAAATCCAGAGCAAGAAAGGGGGCGGGGACGGAGGGAGGGAGAGAGAGTTGCTTGGGCACAGACTTCAAATCATCCCTGCTCCAGCAGTAGCGCTTTACATTGTTCTTGCGACCCTTAAGCAATTGAACCATTTTCATGCCTTTAGTCTTCTGTGATTTGGCAGGCCTTTACTGAACGGCGTGCTCGAGAGATCAGCCAGTGGTTGAGCAAGGGCCCCTGGAAGCTGTGTGGGAAAACAAGAGCACAGAATAAGATGAACAATGACCGTCCAATGACCAAACATGAAGTGAGCCCCGGATAAGATCAGAATGTTCCCCTAAGGCACCAATCCGCAGGTCAAACAATGGGTTGGGATCCTCAGTATACACTGCACTGCGTTCACTGCGCCAGTGATTCCAACCACTTTCAACCGACACAGTGCCTGCGAGGTGGTCATTGATGACATTAATATGGCGGATGCAGACCTGGAGAGGGATCCAGGGCCTCCAATTGGCCAAGCAAATCCTTAAGATTGGATAGCTTGGCCATCAGCATGTGAAAATTCTTATGCAGATGCATGTGCACATGCTCTGCTGTGCGTGTATCTCTCCCCCTCTCTATACATGTATTATATGCTCGTTACATGTGCATGATAATCAGAACATATCTTTGCGCGTATAGCCGTCAGGTCTCCCACGGTAGAAGGATGTACCAGACACTGTGTGAGACAATATGCTAAGAGTCTTTTCCGATGCTGGTTGATATTGTGAGTTTGGCTGGCAGGACAGAAAACCTGGCACTTTGCTCATGGCTCCACGAATTGTGCCGCAGCCAGATCACTAAGCGCCCAAAAGTATTAAGTATATATCCCATGAAAACCTGGCAATCCCAAGTCTAGCATTTTGTACTACCTTCCCGCGCGTTCTAGTGTGGAACTGGTTTGCTAGCCTGGTTTTGTTGGGGATACATGAAATCTACGACTTGATGTGCTAATCCACCTCCGCAACTTTGCCACGGGCTCGTCACCCAGCTAGTCCCAGTGGGATAAAAATACACACACACACATACACACACACATATACATATATATAATTCTTTTCACAGCTACTCCGGCCACTCAGAGAGGTGCAGACTCATCGCAAGATCGGGTCGTGTTCTGAGCCCTTGGGAAGCCAAGCCAAGCCGAATCTCGGGACGACTGTGGGGTCGCTTCGCGACGGTGCGCCAAGGCTCACCATGGAACAGGCCAAAGCGGCGGTGCGACTTCTGCGAGGCGAGAAGCTGCTGGAAGCTTAGCAAGAACCAGCATCCTGCTGCATTCTGCTGCATCCTGCTATGACTTGCTGATTCACTGATTGATAACTGATCAGCCAGCATGAATTGATTCTGAATTGAATTATGAATCATGATGAATCATGATATCAGTTGTGATATATTGTGATGACTGATGAATCATCAATTTTCTGGATTTCCATGGTGCAAATCTCATGGTCAATTTGACAAGGTCTCCGCAGATATTGCCTGTGCAGCCGCAAGTTGAGCTGGTGGGTTGAGACAGAGTTTCAAGCAACTCATCTGAAAACAGAACGTCAGAAATGAGAGAACTCAGAGAACTCCATTCGTTGCTTGATTGCTTGATTTTCTGGCTTGACTCTCAAACATGTCTCCCGTGAATAGTCATGCAGTTGCTTTTTCATCCTGGATATGTTCGATTTCATGCAAGACGCGGTGGGATGGTATTGCACCGCACGTTTATCTTCTGGCATGGTGAAACAGAACGTTTTTTTTTTTGGGGGGGGGTTATGGTGGTGAGAAAGAGTGCTACAGCTGCTAATGCAAGTGCATCCCACCTGAGGCCATGCGGGACGAGATTCCATGGATTGAGTTCAAGCGAGCGAGATTTCACACTTATATCGGCCTAAGAGCCAGTGCCAGAGCTATATATGTTGCTTTTTATTTTTGATTCATTGGGTTGAGAAAATTGGATGCATCCAAATTTCAGTTTGAATTGACAACATCTCGATAAGGCAACCCATCTAAATCTCCAGACCCAGGCTGGGGATGTTTCCAAAACGCTGGGCTGCTTCCTTATGCGGTGAGTGTGTCAACCATGGACCTAAATAGAGAAACTGGATGAAACTGGAGCCTTTTATAGCCTTTTGTTGGTTACAAATATCTGAGTCATATCCTGTACATTAAAAAACTGTGCCGCCAGGGAGCTGCCTGGTTTTAGGATTTCAAAAGAGCAGTCCGCTGGTAGAAGCTTTAGCTTTCGGAAACAGGTCAGCTCTGTCTGCTACAGAATTCCACATGGCGTTTTAGCGATTTTTGGAAAACAACAGGTGAAATTGCCATCCTTGCCACCACCCAATAACCTTTCCATATCTTTTGCGAAATTCCCAAGATCCATCAGCCAAGCATCATCTGTTGGCAAGCTTGGAGCAGAAAAAATTGTTTCAAAAAGTTTCAGTATTGTCAGAGAGATGTATTCAGAACCTCCTGAATGCGGATTTCTTTGCAGTGCTCCTTGTCATGACTGACGATTCTTTCAATGAGAGTGGCTTGCGCTCCTGGGATAGACTTCGGGGCCGATTGAGGGTGCTTTTACGAGGAAGAATTGCAGCTGGTGCATTGTCACCTGAACCTGAATTTGTGTATCACATTTGTGTGCGGCATGTGTCGCTGTGTTTGATCTATCTATCAACCTATCCTCAGTTCTCCTGCTTCATCCAGTGTTCTAGAAAAGGAACTGCTCCTGTACGCACGTGTTAGCGGTTCATCGTATCAGGACCCTCACGTTGCAGATTTCCACTCCTCTTACGCCTGGATGTGGATAGCGGATATGCACCGTGCATCACGATGATCAGTCAAAAGGGTGTTTTGCATGTGGCATAGCAAGGAGATTCCGTTTGAGTCAACCATGCGGCAACGTGCTTGAATTGCATTTGCCAGCATGAATGACAGTGCTTTGAGTGCGCTCACTGCTGCAGCTCTATGCCGAAAATCGGTACATTATGACACTATGATGTCTCCTCTAAAAACAGCACAACCTTTTGCAAGCTGTCACTGACTGAGAGACATCAGTACACCACTGACCACTGAAAGAATTGGAAGTAATCAGCTGGGAAGCTTCTTCAGAAAAGCTACCAGATGGGCAGAATGTCTGCATGCCTTAGCGTGCTGCATCTCATTCATCAAATGCAGCAAATGCGTGTTTTTAGTCACCTTTGAGTTCAGTTAAAATCTTCAAGATTTTGCGGTGGGGGAACTTCAATTTTGGTACTTGCACACTCTTATTATGGAAAGCACCGGAGTCCTAGAGGAGCCTGTTCTGCAATTGGACTCTTCTTGCATCTTGTTTCAATGTGCTTGAAAAATTGGCTGCCACTTGAGTCATTTCCCAAACCAGGTTGCACTCTTCTGACATTCTTAGGCGCTGCGGCGCAATCGCCCTGCAGATGCCAAATGCCGCTTTGATAGAAGTGGATACAGTGGATACAACTGACATCAAGTGTCAGAAGATTTCCGGAATCCTGCACCGAACGCCAGCACTCGCAACTCGATTGTGTAGAGCTTTCCAGGTGTGGACTGTAGCGCGGACAGGCCCGAATGGGCTTCCGCCCTTCCCTTAGATTACGGTTTGCTCATGTTTGCTCTTTGGAAGTTTCGCATTGACAGGTCGTTGGCATGGCGAACTCAGGTCACAAATGGCGTTTTTCTTTGCAGTGACCTGAGAGCTCACTGACATGGACAGTTTTGGATGCTCCAGAGATTCATGTTTTGTTTTCGTGAGCTACGTCTGGAGCTTCATTCGTTGGGAGGCTTGGCATGTTCAGGGAGGCAGGAGCTGATACTGCAGTTGTGGCTGCTTAGCGCATGTTCTTAGTCAAATTGTTTACTGTTCACACAGGTTCAGGTACTACATCTTCTGCTTCTTCTTTTTTCTTCTTTGTTGCATGCTGCAAGACTTGTAAGTGTTGTAAGTTGCCACTGGTGTGGTAGGCATCGGGGACTTGGAGTCCACATCAGCTTTGTCCGGTCGGTGTATCGAACTCAGACTTGGGGACTTGGGGACTAGTCTTAGTTGAAATATGTTGAAATATCCCTTGGCCAAGATGGGCAAGTCACACGTTTGCAAAACCGCACCTTCGACGTTGTCAAAGGACGATGGATGCCTGGAAGCCTGAGCAGCTCAGAGCAATGGAGTCAGATGCCCTGCACGAAAGTGGCAAATGGAAAAACTTGACTCAGCCCATGTGATGCGCACTAAATTTGTTGTACTGATCTTTGATTCCAACTGGTAAGCCGAGTTGATTGAATCTGTGGTAAGGCTGGGCGGAAACGAACTTTTCCAGCACATGCTGCAGGAGATGGGACCCAAGATTGTGCACTGAAGGTGTAAATTCCAATGCGATCGATGTCAGAGTCTGAAGGAGAACGGCTTGCTAGGCGCTCTTCTTTGCTGCGTGACATGAGGGATGGATCATGGATGGGTTGCACGTGCCACGGTCACTCTGTGCTCTCTGTTGTTCATGTTCTTCGCCCGGACAAGTCTGCAGCACAGACTTGGAAGAGGTGTAGTCCCTGATTGTGCAGCTGCAGCATTGTGGCTTTGCATCAAGTGGCTTAGTGCCGAGGAGCCGTAACAGAATGTAATGTAAGAGATACAACATGATACAACAAAGGTACATCAAGGAATTATATAGATTATATTTAGAGGAGATTGGATTGGATTAGGTTTTATAGATTGGCTTAGATTAGATTAGCGTACACACACACACACAAGCCCCTTTGCGGTCACGAGAACCGCGCTCAAAAGGCGAGGAGCCTAGCGCCCCCCGCTGCTCAGTTGTGCGCTGGCCATTGGCGTGGTGGCACCCGTGGGGTACGTTGCCGTGCTGCGGCTCCGAGTTCTTCGACATCACGCTGCTGCTGGGCCTATTTGTGCTTCTGCTGATCATTGCTGGGGGTGGGTTCCCCGATCAACAGAATTTTCCACTGACCCTTGGAACTTTGACTCCAGACTTTTGGGGTTATTTTGCAGGGTGGGCTCCTGATTTTAACGTGATTTCTGGCCCTGTGGTTATTTTTCTGTTGGAACGCTACCTGGTCTTCTTCACCCTCCTGCTCCTTCTCTGTTTTACAACCTTCCTGCTGGCTAAAGTGCCCTTGAAGCGTTGCGGAGTATATTGGTATCATCTTGAACGATTTCAATTTTGGCAATTTTTCTCTGCCTGGAGCACGAGGAGGACCACGATTTTGAGTGCACATTACTATTCAGCATTGACTGCGACCTGGTCCCAATTCCAGGGGACACGCGTACAACACAGTGGCAGGACAATCTTGCGACATTTGTTGATCCTAGCAATCCTGACGGCTTGCGTGTCTTGGGGTGAGGGTTTCACCATTGCTATGGATGGTGAGAGAGTTCCTCTGGAATTATTTCCACTGGTAACGAAACTACATAGAGAGGAGCCTACAGCGGTCTACGGACCAAAACGCTATGCAAAAACGACGGTGAAGAGAAGCTTCAAGAGGGCGGTCAAGCGCTCACAGATCTTTGGGTTCACCTGGTACCGAGGGCAGTTATTTACTTCACCTCAGAGATCCAACTTGCGATCGTCGACTCCATGCATTGAAGCATCTCCACGACCTGTGCCTTCTCCACCCAAACGGCATCAACGACAACGGATGTTGTGTATGTCTTGGAACAGTGGTGGACTTGCACAGGCTACGTGGGACATGTTTCAACAATGGGCTGACAATCAATCCTTAGATTTCATCACACTACAGGAAACCCATTGGCAATTCACATCAGAATGGTCACAGTCTCAATATCATTGTATACACAGTGGATTTTCCAGTAGACAGGCTGGCATCCTATGCATGATCTCCAAACGAGTATGTCAGGCACATCAGTTGTCATGGACGGAAATTGAACCTGGATGCCTGGTACACATTCGAATACATGGGAAGACTAGAAGTGTTGATTTCATTGCCATTTATCAGCATGTCTTCTCAACCGATCGTTTGATTCAGCGTCAGAGACTCCTTGACAAACTGAACGATGTCCTGTCCAAACTTCCTCAACGTAATTTACTGGTTTTGTTGGGCGATTTCAACACTTCTCTGATGACCAGATCGAAAGTGGTGGGCACGGGCACGTTCATGCACAATGGCAAGAAACTCACAGGCACGACACATACTGATTCACAGGATCTCCATGATCTACTTAGACAGCACTCATTGTTGGCATTGAACACATGGATGACAGATAATTGTGCAACCTTTACACATGGCAATGTTTCATCCAGGCTCGATTTTGTGTGCTGTCGACAAGTTCATGCTGATCTCACCGCCAAACAGGTCCAAACCTTGCACGATTTTTGCATGCGCAGTGCAACAGGGGCACATCACATCCCTCTTTTGGTCTCGGTCCTCAGGCGCTGGACACCACCCACACAGCAGACGTATGCCAACAGCTGGACCTACAGGCAGAGGCTGGAGTTGCATCAACGATGGCTACATCCAGATCCACACATGCTAGGTCTGCAAGAGGACCTACAGTCCAGGGTGGAACAACTGCCTGATTCTGATAATCCTCTTGGGGCTCTACACTCAGCCATGAACATGATCAAAGCTGCAGATTTCAACACCACCAGAGCTGCTCCTCCAGTTCATCGATTTGATTTGACACCGTTTCAGGCCTTTCAATATCATGAACGACGTCTACGGGAGCTGCCTCTGGATGGTTGGGAACCCACCACATTGCTGCAGGCTTGGTTTCATCTATGCAAGAGACAACAAGCACGTAAACAGATGAATTCCACAGCCAAACAGGCAAGGAAGGCCAAGATGCAGAAAGTCTTTGACCAGGCTGATGCTGCCGAGCGTGCCAAAGATCATTTCAGATTGTATCAAGCAGTGCGCACCCTGGCACCCAAACAGAAGTTACAGAGGATTCAATTGCGACACAAAGATGGCACTATGGCCAATCCGACTCAGGCGGCAGACATGCTACAGAGGTGGTTTGCTGACCTATACAATGCACCCAGCTCAGATCATGATGCCATTCCTTTTCATTGGCCGTTTTCAGAGGATGATTTATTGAAAGGATTTCTACAACTCCCATTGATGAAATCTTTGGCACCATCATTTGCTCCTGCACCGGTGTGGCGCATGGGGGCTTGGGCTGTTGTGCAATTTTTGCAACCATTGCTTCATCGTTGGAGTGCTTCTGGCAGGTTGCCGCGAGAGTGGAGTGATGCCTTTTTGACCTTATTGCCCAAACCGGGTGGCGTCGGAGGAGATCCTGCCTCATTGAGACCTATCTCTCTTTTGGAACCCTCTGGAAAGGTGATTTTAGGATTGGTTGCAAAGTGTCTCCTGCAGGAATCTTGGTGGCTTCTTCAAATGGTACCACAATATGCCTACCTCCCCAGGCGTGGTTGTTCTGACGCTATAGGGCGCTTAATGACCCATTTGAGAGAGGTGAGATTCAGATTCACAGAGTTGCAGTACCCTGTCCATCGAGCGGCATCAGGAGCACAGCAGCCTGAGTTGTACGGTGGGCTCATTTTATCGTTGGACCTTTCCAAGGCCTTCGATCAAGTGGATCGGGCGCGCTTGTTTCAGGGACTTTCAGAAGTGCAAGTATCTTCTGACCTCATTGCACTCTTGAGAAACATCTATCACAGTACTGGTTTTGATTTTGTGCACAAGGGTGAATTCAGACATGTTTCTACGTTCAAAGGCATTCGACAAGGCTGCAAATGTGCTCCAATTCTATGGGCACTTTATTTCATCCAGATTTTCACAGCACTGCATGAATACTGTCCCTGGGACTGGCTGCAGAAGTGCATTACAGCCTTTGCTGACGACATTTGTCAACATGATGAATTCTCCAATCCGGAGGACTTTGTAGTCTTATTGCACCGAGTGGGACTTCTGATGGACTGTTTGGAAAAGGCTGGATTGCCCATTAATTTGAGCAAGACGGTAGCTCTATGCAGGATGACTGGAAAGCGGTTACATCAGATTCAGAAACGGTTCTTTCAGAAAACAAAACAGGGCACGTTTTTGAAAATTCCCAGGGTTGATGGCAATGTCACTCTTGTCAAACTGGTTCATCAACATGCTTATCTTGGTGTCAAACTTTCTTACTACAATTTTGAAGCATACACCATGACACACAGATTGACTGCTGGACGACGTACACAGCAACTGCTGCACAAGTGGCTCCATTTGAAGAGTGGGCTGAGACCGCACCAACGCGTCAAACTCTGGCAACAATGTGTTCTTTCCAGTTGTCTTCATGGTTTGATACACACAGGTTTTCAAGCTCAACATCTTCTTCATTTCCACAGAACATGCATTTTGCAGTTGCGCAGAATCTTCAAGGAACCTGTTCACTTGACCTTGGAATCCAATGTGGGCTTTTTGAATTCACATGGCGTTTTGCCACCGCTTGTGCTGCGATAGCACTGAGAGGCGTGAGCAAATAAGGGCAAGTCAACTTCAGCATGATGATATCTTGCACCTTCAACCACCTGTGAACTACAAAGTTTTGCGACAGGAACTGGAGATTGCGCTGCAGAAGATCCACAGTGCAGAGCTCTGTGACAGACCCTCAGATCTTCTGCATCCACATCAATGTCAACTTTGTCAGACATGGTTTACCACTGTTGCGGCACTTCGAAGGCACTACAAACAGCAGCATGATGTTCGACCAGGCCAGACCCAACAGGTGACTTCCTTTGATAGCTTGCATGGACTTCCAACCTGTGCACATTGTCACACCAAATTTACTACTTGGTCCAATTTCAGAAAGCATATACAATTTGAGTGTTGTATGCCACAACAGGCTGATCAAGCAGCAGACCTTGAACACCGTCTCAACGTGGTGGAGTTCATGCATTATTCCAATGGTGCACATTTTCAGGCCCTTGCAGAGCAACATGATCTTTTGAGGTACATGCGCACACACACTGCATTCTCTGTGGGCAACATGTGATGTCGGCCAGAGGAATGTTCACACACTGGTCTACTGATCATGCTGATACTTACAGGCGTCATGGAAAGGCACTGGAAACAGTACTGCAGGGACTACAGATCACGTCCCCATGCACTCTCTGTGGATGTCAGTTTACCAGGAGCCACAGATGTGTGATACACAGTCAAATTGCTATGCATGCTGTTTCAACAATGCCGGCAGTGTCGCATGAACAAGAGGCAGATACCTTGCACATCTGTGATATTTGCCAGAAGGCCTACGTCACCAAACATGGCCTCCGTCAACACATTCAGAGATACCATCATGCATTGGATGTCAATGACTCAGATGATTTTATTGACATGCAGCAGGCACACAACATTTTGGTTGAGGCTGTTGAGACTGATGATTGTGCCACCCTGCTGCTGAACCCCATGGTACTGGAATATCTGGGAACTTGGTGTCCTGTTTGCAAGACTTCGTTTGCGCAGCGCAACATTCTTTCCAGACATTTGCGGCATCATCATGCAACGCTGTGGCATGATGCTGAGAAGTTTGCAATGGAATTGGCTGCGCTGTATTGTCACAACGGGGAATGCTATTGTCCAACCCCACAAAGGTCCAAACATATCTGCACGGTTTTCTTGCAATTCAGCATGCTCCTACATCAGACGTTGAGGTATGCTGGAGTCACTGGACCCACACATGGACTAGCAGGAGATGAGTTGCCTACTGCGCCAGCTGCAGCACCCCAGATCGCTCAGACCGTGGCTGCTTTGGTATTCAACGGGCAACTGGATCAGATCTATCTGCAACCTGATGTCAGACTGCGGTTGACAATTCATTGCTGCTTCTGTTCAGAGCATTTTCGCAGTGGAGATTCATTAGTGGTGCATTGTCGACAGGTTCATGCAGACCTTTGGGAGCAAAGTCAACAGGCCTATGAATACCTCAGATGGGTGTTGTTTGGTGTCAGTGGCTGCTGCTGCAATCCGGGGGCACACTATGGGGATGATGCACATGAGTGTGTTTCTCTTCGACAGATTGCCATGGTCTATGAGGACCTAGGCATGCCGATCTTCATCCCATACTGCTTCAAGGCCAAGGATGTCATTGACCTGCTGATCAATTTGGTCAGCCCTAGCCATTTGCAAGAACTCACAGTGCATCTCATGTTGCGCCGTTTTGGCAACTTGTGGCAACACAGAGGTCTCCTTCAGATGCTGCGGGTGACGTGCTTGATTTGTCAGACGAACATCTCTCTCAATGGCATGAGAGCACACCTTCGAGTGGACCACAATTTGACCATGCCGAGGTTCAAATTCCATATGCATCAGCTGGCTGACATCTTCTCCACGCTGCACAGCTCAGATCCTGCATGTGACTACTGTGGTGCCTACATCCACACAGATGTCAGTACGGATGACCTTGAACCGCAACTGAGAGAACACTTGAGAGAATGTCCATTGATGATGCAACTTGCAGTCTTGCTTGGCCAACCCCTATGGGAGCGTGAGTTTCCAGACATTGTGACTTGGCCAACGCAGGAGGTGCTATTGGAGACTCATCGCAAACGTGCCAACCGACGATGGCAATTTCAAGCACCACTCTCAGAACCGGCTGATTGCACTTTGATGCTGTTGGCACATCAGGCCAAAACCTTTTTGGATGATGGATGGATGGTCCAACATATGACTCATTGCTGTTTGATGTGTGGTCGGCACTACTTTGGTCAACGACCCTTTTTGACACATCTCATGCAGGAACACAACTATCGCCAGTATTTGACAGAGAAATTGCATCATTTCTTACTGACATTGATTCCTGCCAAAACATGCCCCTATTGCGGCTCAATTTCACATGCTCATTCAGTGGGTCGACGGTGCATTGTGATTTTCAATTTAGCCACAGCTTTGTGCAATGGGGGACATGACCGAAGAGATGGGAGAATTGAATATGGATCAGGCCGCTTCCATTTGGAAGAACGTTCTCAATCCAGCTCAGCTTCAGCAACTGGGTATCTCTGGAAAAGACAACAAAGAAAATCAAAAGCCAGAACGTATGGCCAAGCGACTCAAGGCAGACAAGACCAAGACCGACAGACACCAACAAATGCCGATTCCGCCCAAAGGTTCCCAGCAGGAGCTGTTACAACTCATGGGCAAGATGATCCTGAGACAGGAGGACACGTTGAACTCCATGCTGACAGAACATCAGTTTTTGGTTCATGTCAACGTTGGCAATGGCAGCATCCTTCCGGAGCTCATTCAGGTCACACAGGCATGGAAAGCAGGCAACAGCCCCACCAAAGATCCTCTGAGGCACCAACTTGCCCTGACAATGATGACAACTCTGCGGGACCGAATGCAAAATTTGAGTCAATCGCAGGACAAAGACGATGTGGTGAAGGAGTGTTGGCGTCTTCACATTCTGGACCAGAACATGGAGATGCCGTACCTGCGATGGAATCCAAAGGCTCAGCAATTGGAGCCCACCACGGACAAACGTCTGAAGGTGGCAGAAGTCCTGAAACACTTGGAAGGAGTGATCAGGTTGATGGACGACAGTGCCACGACGGTGAGGTTCCACTCGTTGAAACGGATGGCAGACACGCCAACGCAGGCGACTCCGTGGTTATGGACGGTGTCATCAAGGACAAGCCCGGAGCTGTGGCATCAAATCAAATTTCTGACTTTTCACTCATGCTGGCTGCTTGTCCAATGCAGGGTGAAGTGTCACAGCATGCAGAGATCAAATCTGGCTCAACAGCTGAGCAAGATGCTTTGAAGCCCAGACTTGTGCGGCTGCTGCTCAATCCTTCCCATACTTTGTGCTATGCCAATGCAGCCTTGCAATGTCTGGCATGGATGAGCATTTTGTGCTCACGTGTCACAGCTGCTGCCTGGACCAAAGGTTATGGGTTGATTGATGCATTGACCTCGTGGACACCGGTGCCTCTTGTGTTGTACCACTTTGCACCCTTTCAGGAGCTTTTCAATGGGGGAGACTGGGGCTTACGTGAAAAAGATCGACAGAATGATCTCAATGACTTCACGTCTCACATTTTGTTGCTCTTGGCACCACAATTTGTGAACAATTCTTGGGTATCACAGCCGGCCCTGCTGCCTGACTTTGAGGGCACCAGGCTTCAAGATGAAAAAGGACATGCCTTGCAACCTATCTTACTAACGCTGTATGACACCAAGTTGGATTGTTGCAAGCTCTCAGATTTGATTCACACATGGCATGATCCCTCAGGTCTTTGTCGATCATTTGTCGAGGCCCCTACTGTTTGCTGTTTTGCCATTGACCGAAACTTGCCTCCACACAACATCAAATGTCAGCAATGTGTGGACTTGCATGATGGAATCCTGCAACTCCCTTATTTCAATGGAGAGCGTCAGATCAGTTGGA
The DNA here is from genome assembly GCA_947184155.2 of Cladocopium goreaui. Taxonomy (NCBI): domain Eukaryota; class Dinophyceae; order Suessiales; family Symbiodiniaceae; genus Cladocopium; species Cladocopium goreaui. Next base: position 38,282 of record CAMXCT020002103.1, on the reverse strand, counting down.
AGCCTTATCGCATTGCAGCTGTGGCATTTCACATTGGACGTAACTCTTCTAGTGGACACTGGCGAGCGGCTTTATTTCATCAAAATCGTTGGTTTGTATACGATGATGGATGTCTTCCTGAGCAGATGACTCGTTTGAGCTTGACCATTCAGAAACAGGTGAATCAAATTTGGTTGATCGATTGCGCTCTCGACAGGACTCCATTGGCTGAAACCGCAACTGCCTCTGCTCACCTTGGACGCTCCGCAGTATGACTTCCTCGGCAGCGGTTGGTGGGCTGGGCAGAGTGGTGGCACTTGCCTGCTGCTGCACTGCAGTGCTGCTGCTGCGCTGCTACTGCGCTGCCGCTTCTGGCGCTGCGGCTGAGCGAGGCTTCTAAGGTATCGGAGGGTCTCACTCCTGTTGCCTTAGATGTTTCCTAGGTCATTTGCCATTTCACCCCTTGGAATTCCAATCTTTTGATTTCTGATGGACGGAACTTCCCATTAGAAGCTTCTCACCTTGCATGTTTTCTTTTTAGATTTCTCCAAGCTGCTCATAGACCTGAGTTTTTGGCATTGGACAATTAGATTTTAGCGGTGACCTAAGGGTCAGGCATAGCAGTTAAGACCTCTGAAAGCATCGGACCGATTGTGCAGACAGAGGCCGTGGTCAAATGACACACGTGAGGCTTGCTCGCCAACTCATCAGGGTTGTGGGGTCGCAAAAAAACACACACACACACACACATCGGAACGGCCAGCGGGCACCCGCAAGCCACCCGCAGGCGCACCCAGCGCGCTGCGGCGCGCCGGGCACGTAGAGCGCGCCGACCGCGGCGCCCGCCCGCGCCGCCCGCCCGAGCCGCCCGCCTGCGCCCAGCGCCCGCGCGCCCTAGCCCCGCGCCCCGCCGCCGCCCTCTGCCCAGCGCCCGCGGCCCGAGCGCAGTCCGTGGCGCCCGAGATTGCGCCCGCGGCGCCCGGGCGCGCCCGGCCCCTGGCCCCGGCCCGGCCAGATATGCCGCCCGCCCACCGGCCCGCGCCCCCGGCCGCGCCCCGGCCCGCCCGCGGCCCCGCCCCGCGGCGCGCGCGCTGGCGCCGCCCGCGGCGCCGCTCCCGCTCGCCCGCCGCGCGCCGCCGCCGTTGGCGCCCGTGCGCCGCGCGCGCCCCGCGCGCGCCCCGCCCAGCAAGCCCGCGCACCGCCCAGCGCCCGCGCCGCGCCGCGACCGCCCGCCCCGCGACCGCTCCGCCGCCACCCGCCCGCCCGCCAGCCGCCCGCCCACCGCCGCTCGCTCACCGCCGCCCGGCGGCCCCGCCCGCCCAGCAGCCCGCGCCCTGCGCCCAGCCGCTTGCCCGCGCCGCCGCGCGCTCCAAGCGCCCCGCCCGCCCCCGGCGCCCGGCCCTGCCGCGCGCCGCGCGCACCGCCGGCGCCCGACCGCGCTCCCAGGCGCACAGCACGCGCACGCACGTGCGCGCACGCCTACCAGGGCACCGCGCCCGCACCCGCACCCGCACACGCACCCGCACCCGCACACCCACACGCACACGCACACGCACACACACACATATACACATATGCAAAATTTCCCTTCAATAGTGACATGGCTGCATCAGAACAATTGGATGCTGAAAGTTCTATTGCTGTTAGGCCACTTCTTCGGCTGGACATTGACACACAATCCATGCCAGTGCCATGGGACTTCCATACGCAGGCGAAGATGCTCATTTGTTTGCTCCTGCAAGCCCTTTGCAAGACTTTGGGGAGTTCCAGTTCACCCCGCAGCAGTACCGGCTTCTTATCAAACAGGTTTACCAAGAGAAGAATCCTTCAATGATGGCAGAATTGGATTTCATTTTCTCAAGGTATCAAGGCCGTGAGGAGGAATTATTTCCCCAGGTATGCCTGAAGTATGGTGCAGACAGAGCGGCCCTTACAAAAGATCTTCCACCAAGAACCGAGCTAGAAGAGGGTGAGTTAGTGGAAGCAATTGTTCGCTTGGAGGAGGAGCACGAGAGACGGATGCGACTTCTCCGACGGAAAAGGGAGGAAGTGAAAGAACTGACCCTTCTCATTCGCTTGGGATCTGAACGACGGCGCTGTCATGCTTGCGATGTGGGCATTTGTCGCGCACAGCGCTTGATCAGATTTGCTGGTGAAGTTTGCTGGCTGGTGGCCGAGGAAAGTAGATGTGCAGAGGAGGAGGGGGCCGGCAGCCATGGCCATAGTCATGAAAACCTTGAGGATCTACACAGAGGAACGCAGTGGGTGATCAAAGAGTTAAGAGCCATTCTCACAAGTGTGGCTCAAGAAGATCCACAACTGGCTGAATTGGCGCATCACCTCTCCACTGCCAAGATTCAAAAGCCCCAGCAAGTCAAGAAAGACTCAGACCACTCAGGTCCTGAAAAATTGGAGCCCCAAGGAGAGGATGGAGAGGAAGTGGAGCGACTGGACTGTGAGTCTGAGCAATGGGATCCACAGGATGAGTTGGAGTCAGACACGCCTGAGCCCAACGAGCCATCGCAGCCACAAATAGAGGAACTTGCGACGAGGGAAGCGGATGCCGAACATGGCAAGGCACAGGATGACGCACGGGTACGATGTGAGGACCAGCCTCCTGCGAAGCCCGACCAAGGTGACCAAAGACTGTCAGAGGCCGAGAAGTTGGAAGAGAAGTTGGACCCGGGTGTGTTTGAGCAGCTGGAATCCATGCAACAAATGTAGGTTCAATATGGTTCAATGACATTTGGATCATTTGGGATGCCCTGGAGCATTGTCCAGTAGCAAGTCCTTTGGTGAGCTGACGCTCAAAGAGCGCAGCCCGAAGGTATGGTCCTTTAGCATGTAGGACGCATTTGTTTCGAGTGCCTAGCCTACAAACAGTGCAAAAACAAGAGCCAAAAATGTCAAACTCAATCACTAGACTCTGCCGCTGGTTTACAGCTTCGTTGGTTCACCACCATCGTCACCGTAGCATTGTTGTTTGCCGCTGCTGTTTTTCTCAAGCCGGATCCTGAACACTCCTTTGGCAAGGGAGGGAAGGCCCTTCTAAGAAGACCTTCTACGGCAGTGGCTTTGCCGAGACGCCAATCATACCCGGCCTTCACAAATGTTGGCATCCATGACTGGCAGTAGCAAGCGCCTCAGAGTCTCCACAGTAGCATATTGCTCCTCAAGAACCTGTTTTCCCCGCCCAGAGGATGCGAGTTCTAGTTGCAAGAATGTGGCAAGAGGCAATCCATGTTATTTGATGGTACTCAGTGTTTGGTTCTCAGATGCTAGGTCGAAAGCGAGGAATGTTTGAGGAACCTGACATGCTGGCAAAACGCCAGTGCATCAGGTGCCTTGGCTTGGCCTGCTTGATATGTCTTTGCAAAAAAAATGTCGATTTGGGACATGTTTGGACTCCAAAAATGCTTGACTCTGCCAGACATTGCGCAAAGGCGTGAAACACTCTTCTTGCCGTGCCGCCGAGGAATCCTGAGTACCAGACGCTTGGATGCAGAGATTTTCATCACCTCTGCTGTGAAACACCTAAGGACCTAAGCCAATTGGCTAATTGTACCATACTGTACCTTGAAAATCCATGAAAATCCAAAGTTTGTGGCAGTCGGAACTCGATTGTTGGATTTCCTCAATCGCAATTTGCCTAGCAATTTGCCCGAGCTGAGGGCTGCCTTCCAGATGTTTGATAAGGATTTAAGCGGCACAATCGACTTGCAGGAGCTCAGATGTCCGGTGTCGTCGTTTGGATCTTTGAATCATATTTGGCCACAGTTTCACAATGTTGCACAACGATTGCCTCATTGTTTGGCGTTGCAAAATGTGAAAGCTGGCGCCACCACATTCTCCAGCAATCTCCACCAGGAGCTGAATGCGGCGCTGCAAGCGGTGAAACTCAGTGTAGCAACCCGGCAGATTGAGGATTTCTGCGAGCCAAATTTCCAAATGTCACAATGAACAGAAACATCAGAAACAAGATTGGCCTATGTCCATCTATGTCCTATGTTGGCTTTTGGCTTGGCAAGGAATCCGGGACGCCACAGGCAATGTTCACAAGGCCCTTTAATGCCAACACGGTCGGGCACTCAACGAACTTGTGACACTCAATGGGAGAGAGAAGCACTGAAGCACATCTGCTTCTCATGGATTCTGCGCTTTGGAAAGCCTCGCTTTCCACGGGACCAAGATGCTGTGGCTCGCTGGGAAGTATGCTCGTCAAGGAGGTGGGCAGATCCGCCTGCAAGAGTTCTGCGCACCTTGGCACTGCTTGATGATCTTGATGGTACTGCTGGATTCATTGGCGCGTCTCATGTCTCGGATCATCTTGTGTGCTGCACCATCCCTCTGCCTTACATATCTTACATTGCCTTCCTATGTCACATTAATTTGCATTATGTGGCCCAAGGAAATGCTGCAGGCCGACGCCATAATTTTCCAACGCTTCGAGATTGCACGAGATTGCACATTATATCATATCCATAAAGTCACCTACTTTTTACACCAGGATCCCAGGGCGCAATGGTTTTGAGCTGACACTTTGCTCTGACATTTGGGTTGTTCTTGTTGATCGTTGCAGTACCTGGAGAGCGTGAAAAACATCTTCACGCAGATTGACACAGACAGGAGCTTTCCTCATTCCTACACTGTGGTTTCCTGCACCCATCTGCACACACATCTTGGTGTGGACACAGACGCATCCTACAGGTCCTACAGTGTTCAGCATCTCTTCACTTCGATCACTTCCCATGCATTCTTCGGACATTCTTCAGACATCTTCAGTCGGAGCCGTGGCCCCAACAGGACGGGAGACATCTCGGTCTCTGAGCTGAGCCGCGCTTTGAAGCTCTCCGGCTTCAATGTGTGGAAGCCTAGCTGCTGCTGCTATGGCTGTTATAGCTTCAGCTGGATGGCGCCATACCACTGAGAAAGTGGATGAAAGTGGCCTGGCATGGCAGCTTTGTGATCGATTGCGATGGTGAGGTGGCTGGATGGCCTGATGGCGGTCTGGATCTCAGCCCTTTGAGGTGTGCAGCGTGTCACTGATGCTGCCTTCGCTCAAGGTGGAGATGCCCTAAGCCTTGCAGCTGCTCGACCTCCATAAATTTGCACCATCCATGGTGATGGAATGTCAGGTTCACTGGTCTGGCGATCCAAAATGTGAAGGCCTTTTGTTACGCCATCGGATGGTCCGAGGTGGCTGAGAAGATTGGCCGGGCTTATGATGCTGATGCCATGCCGCAAACAGAAAGCTTCTCCAGTGGCTAGCTACTGCTTACTGCTTCTTACTCCAGCATCAGTTGCTCCCGTGGCTTGCGGCGTGGATCAGTCTGGATCAGTTGCTCCGTGCCTGAGGATGGCAACGGTGTTCTGACCTTTGATGAGCCGCATCCCCAGAAGCCTGGCAGAGCCACTCTAAGCCGTGTTTGTCTAAGATTGTCGCAGCTTCGAAAGACAGCTCTAAGTTGACAAAGCGTTGTGAGGTTTGTGCAACTTCGACTGGTCGCCTGGCGCAATGTTGGATTGTCAAATTGTCAACATCCCGACCCAATGTTGTGATTGAGAGTGGGGCATGGCAGCATAGTGGGACTGTGTCCACACTGTGTGTTTGTTGATGTGGGTTCCAACTGCCGTCAAGGAATGGGACTCGTACCTGGACAACTGGAGCGCCACTGTCGCTCCAGATGCCAATGCAATCTCACCTCAGCAGTTGCAGCTCGACAAATCGTTGGCATTTCTGGAGATGGGATGGGCTAGGCATGGCTAGGTTGGGGTGTTCGATACCAATTCATTGAAACTTCTTGGTGCATACTAGAATGCATTACCTCCCAGAGGGAACAGTTGCACAGCCCGCCCTTCGAATTAAAGGACTAAATAAGAGGAATCAGGAAAGTGCATAGATCTGCACAGTATGGTATGGCAACGCGCTTCGGGAAAACGGAATGAGCTCCCAGGTTGACCATTCTGGAGGCGATCAAATCGTTGTAGACTTAGAATGCCGCCACAGCCGCCACAGCACTTGTTGGCACTTCAATGTTTTTAATTGTTTTTGGAGCTGAGCTTGTAGCCAAATGCATCCAAATGCGACATTTGATTGGTCGTGTGGTGGGTGCCAGATGCTGTGCAGATTCTTCAATGAGGTCGCTGGAATCTTTGCATGAACTGGCGATCAATCCAATGGTTTCAGGTGCAACAGCATGTCATTCGGATAAAGCCACTACAAATCACAAAGACGTACGTAGCTGTGTGATTGTAGCGAGGGAACTGACAGAAGTGGCAAACTTCGATTTCAGGCCTCCCGGGCTTCAGCGCAGCAAGTTTCTTGGGGCCGATGTTCTACAATTCCATGTTCAAGGTGCAATTTGTGCAGCTCGCACCGCCACCCACAAGAAAATTGACATTTGAGACACAGCCATGGGGCATGCAATAAATGATCAGAGATACTTAAGGCGTGCCAGCAGCGTGCCTGCAAACAGGTTCCCCGTCCGTTTCTGCATTCTACTGCAGAACTCTTGCTCCTTGGTGTGGAATTAAATTCTTGAGGCCAGCCTGTGCCATACTGAATTGCAGAAGGAGCATTAGCCACCTTAGTTGTGTGCTTTAGCGCACTTTCCTGTTTGGGGCAGCGATAGGCACTGGATGGCACAGGATGGTGAAGATTTGATTTTTCACTTAGCCCCCCAAAGTGGACGAAGGTCCACTGCCACTGTGTCCACGCATTCTTTTCTCATGACTTAGATTTTCTGGGCTTTGACTTGACTGTTTCATGGCTTCCACTCTGGGGGCGTTGTGTTGTATACATCGTCTTACTCCTCCTCACCATCATCAAAATCACTGTCTCATCATCATCGTCATCATTGCCGTCGTCGTCGTCATCATCATCATCATCATCAGCAGCAGCAGCAGCATCAGCAACAGCGCAAACATGGTCGTCAGCTTGCTATAAGGTTGACTTGTTGCTGGCATTTGTTGATGAAGATCATGTTAGATTTCAAATGTCAGGATCCGAAAATATGCGGGCGGATCATCGTTGCTCACGTTCGAACAATTCTGCCTGCTGATGGAGTTTCTCAAGGATGCTGAGTGTTTGATAGCTGTCAACTTGCATTTGGTCAGCTACACTGTACTGTATCTGCAGTGTGCTCGTAGTGGATGAGTTCCATTCTGGTGGTTTCCTTGCGACAAGGAACAGAAGAAGAAATTTACAGCAGTTGACCAGGATCGCAACCAGGCTTCACTTAGATATACGCTGTTCTGTGGCTTTGATGATTACAAGTGCAAGTGATAACGAAGCGTATGCATTGGATATTATTTATTCGCTTGCTGGTTACAAGCTGGAGTTGGTCACTGAAGAGTGGAAAATGGGCAGTGTTGTTCTGTGCCACGAAACCAGGCCTTTTTAAGCCCAAGTGTTGTCCGATTCTGCGGCTAAGGGTCCGGACACATCAATTTGCAAGAGCTGGGTCAAGCTTTTGCGCAGAGCGGTATGCCTCTCCCGCAGCCTGTCTTTACAATGATATATGATATACGATGATTTATCATGATATACGTGATTGCATGTGTACTGTATATGTATATGTATATGTATATAGATATAGATACAATGAAATCAAATATGCACCAAGCGCTTTTTGGGATCTGTGGATCGCTGGTGTAGCAGCGTAGCAGCAGGCTTGGTTCAATGCCTTCCCATGGGTTTTTGGTTTCATGCATGTTTATTTTACAATAGCTTTATGCTATTTTATGCTGAGGCTTGAACAGAAGCACGGCTGCAACTGGAGGGATGTGGAATTTGGATGAATTTGGGATGTTACCCTCTGGTAAACTAACATAGCTATTGAAAATGGCCATTTATAGTGGATTTTCCCATTGAAAATGGTGATTTTCCATAGCTATGTTAAATTACCAGAGGGTAATTGTTTACTGCAGCGCACTTTGCATGACTGCTAGACCACTGCGGGTAATCTGCCACCAGGCTGCTGGTAGTTGCTCGGCGGTATGACCAGGACCCGGCAAAGCTGGGTAGTTCTGGTCCCCAAGAAGATAGACAAGTTACCCCGAAAACGTCCGGAACATTTTCGAGGTTTGCAAACTTTTCTATCTTTAGTGCTGGTATTCACAGGAAATCATTAATTTTAATGATTTTAAGCGCACTGTTCCCTGTAAATTTACAGTCGCTGTCAAAGATAGAAAAGCTTAAAGACATAAACATGATCCAAACATGAAGATTTCCCGGATATATGCAGATACTAAAGATAGAAAAAATTCAAAAACCCTTCAAACCTTGAAAATAACGCCTACAGCACTACAGCTATGTTCGTTGCGTCTCTGGTCCATGTTCTCAGAAAGCCTTTGGCCTTTTGTCCAGGCCAATGTGTCCTTGTTGCAGTTTTAGCAGCACCTTGCATTCTGTTGCGCGAAGGTTCCCAAAAAGTCTAGCCAACGTTGGTCACGTGTTACTTTTCAATCTTGCGTGCCCCACCACCCACTTGCATGGCTTCAGACCTCAGTTTGAGTAGATTTTGCAACAAAATTGCAACCTTGAAAAGAAACAGCGCAACCAAACAAACACAAAAAAAGCAACATGAGTACCATGAGTTTACAAGGAACAGCATGCGAGAGAACTGCAAAGCAGGAACGCAGGACCAAGATCCAACTCAACAAATGGCATTTGTTCAATGGGCATATTTTGAATGTGGGAGCAAATTCTTCATTTGGGCTTTTCTATCTTCAACATCCCCCACCTATTTGTGGATTCGGCATACGTTCTGGGATCTTCCATGTTTGCATGGTTTTTCTGCCGAAATTTCTCCCCAACATTTGGGTCAATTTTTTCCTTCCGGTTTCGAGGGTTCTGAGACGATTTTATCCTTCCGGTTTCGAGGCCGTAAAATCCTAGAAAAACGGTTCTATCTTTTTGAGGACGGCTATACAGACTTAGATATATGTGTATATATATGTGTATATATATATGTATATATATATGTATATGTATATATATATATGTTTACATAATATAATATAATATGATATAAAATATATTATAGCATAATATAATATAATATAATATAAAAATATTATAGCATAATATAATATAATTTAATATAATATAATATAAAATAATAATATAATATAATATAATAATATAATATATATATATGCATACCCTTGAAAAGAATTCCAAAAATATTTTGCGTCATATGTGCCTGTGTTTGCATGCTCGTGCTTCTGAGTGGCAGGATCAAAGCGGCACTCTGGAGTTCGATGAATTTCTGCAAATGATGACGGAGCTCTCCCCTGCATGAGCTTTGTTTGTCGGGAGCTCTTTCCTGCACGAGAACATGATGACGGCGCAATCTGAACGCGGCTGTTTGAACTCTGGTGTGAAGACTTGGAACAGCAAATCATCAAGCCGTGATGGCAGAAGAGTCTTTAGACCTGTCATTCTGCAGCATACAAGCTGCAGGGGACGGGTTGGAGACTTGCTTTAGCATACCATTTGAGATGCTGGCAAGTTTAAATCATTTCAGAAGATATGTACTGCATCGTTGCAGCTAACTCGCTTCAAAAAAGTGCTGCAGTCGCTACAGGCTGTTCGTACTTGTGCATCCTACTCGTCATGAATGCATATATATATATATATGTATGACACACACACACACATATATGTATAATAGAATATGATGTCAAATCTACATGTGCATGTGTGCGCGTTAGTCAAAGGAAGTGTCATGGAGGAAACTCCGAGTTACGGATGGTTTATTCTCACTAGCCCAAAGATCATTGTGTCCAGTGGGCACCTGCGTTAAGAGATCGTGAAGTCACATTCTCACTAGCCTTGGCATGTGCCTTAAGAGATCGTGAAATCACATTCACACTAGCCCAAACATGGCGCTAGAGTAGCAGTTGGGTAGAGGTAGAGGTTGAGCAGAGTAGAGTCGAGAAAAGTAGAGTAGGGAGCAGAGGAGTAGAGCAGAGAAGTTACGATTCTGATTGTGGTTTGCAAGTCGCTCTTGGCAAAGCGCGTTGGAATTGCTACATCATGGATGCGATTTGAACGTTAGGATTTGCACAAGACATTGCAATTTTTCCGGTAATGGAGGTTCCGTTGCAGAGAAAAGTTGGCTCGCGGTTGCGGGCGTCGCCGGTTTAGCGTGGAATCATTCCCGATCTGCGTGCGCAATGTAACTGAGGGTTCCAGGTGACTTTTTCTCTTCTTTGTTGATGCTGTGCTATTGTGTTTTGCATGTGTTGAGACACTTTGTGCATTGGAACTGGTGTATCGGAGCGATGTGTTCTACAGTAGTGTGTTGCAATGCTGTGGTAGTTTGCATGTGTTGAGGTACTTCGTGCTATGGAACTGGTGCATCACAGCGAAGTGTTCCACAGTAGTGTGTTGCAATTCTTTTGTGTTTCTCAATTCAGTGTCTGCAGATTGCAGTGGAATGGCTGAATCAAGGTTCCTCGCTGCTCCGGCTGCGCGCGGGCAAAATTGAGAAATATCTGCTGCCAAAGCACCATTCGCAACCTTGATGCAGCCACTGCATTTTTTGCGATTTACAATTCTCAGCTGCAAAAGACATTATATAAAACTATTCTGCACGCAGCCGCAGCAGGACCTGGACGCAGCCATTCCACGGCGATCTGCGGAGACCGAGTTGCAAAACACAATAGAATTACGCACAATGGCTACACAAATTGCAGCTCCAAAACCGGTTTTGAAACACTTTTTAAAAGGAATTTAAAAGGAAAATCATCAGCACCAAAATGAATAAAATCTGCTGGCAAAGCACCATTCGCAACTTTCATGCTGCCATTACAATGCGATTTACGACCCTCAGCTGGAAAACACACTATTATTTTGCACGCACCCGCAGCAGCAAGGAACCTTGACGCAGCCATTCCACGGCGATCTGCGGAGACTGAGTTGCAAAACGCACTAGAATTACGCACAATGGCTACACAAATTGCAGCTCCAAAACCGGCCCAAACGGAAAAACGACGATTTTGAAGCACTTTTAAAATGGAATTTTAAAAGGAAAATCATCAGCGTCAAAGTGAAGAAAAGTTTGGTGCCAAAGCACCATTCGCAACTTTCATGTTGCCATTACATTACGATTTGCGACTCTCATTTGTAAAAGCTTCTCTGTGCAAAAGCTTGCTTTGTGTAAACCCTTCTCTGTGTAAAAGCTTGCTGTGTGTAAAACCTTCTCTGTGCAAAAGCTTGCTTTGCGTTAAAAAAACTCCTCTGTGTAAAAACTTGTTGTGTGTAAAAACTTGCTTTGTGTAAAAGTTTCTCTGTGTAAAAACTTGCTGTTTGTACTTCTCTGTGCAAAAACTTCTCTGTGTAAGAGCTTGCTTTGTGTAAAGTGCAAAAACTTGCTGTGTGTAAAAACTTCTGTGTGTAAGAGCTTCTCTGTGTAAAAGCTTCCCTGTGTAAAAGTTTGCTGTGTGTAAAACCTGCTGTTTTCTGTAAAGGCTTCTCTGTGCAAGAGCTTCTCTCTGCAAATGTTTGCGCTGTGAAAAAGTTTGCTCTGTGTAAAATCTTCTCTGTGTAAAAGTAAAAACTTCTATTTGTGTAAGAACTTAATGTGAAGCTTCTCTGTGTAAAATTTTGCTGTGTGTAAAAACTTGCTTTGTGTAAAAACTTCTCTGTGTAAAAGCCTGCTCTGTGAAAAAACTTGCTCTGTGTAAACGTTTCTCTGTGTATAAACTTTTCTGTGTGAAAACATCCGGTGCGTAAAAACTTCTCTGTGCAAAAACTTGCTGTGTGTAAAAGCTTGCTGTGTGTGAAAACTTCTGTGTGTAAGAGTTTCTCTGTGTGAGAGCTTGCTGTGTGTAAATGCTTCTCCGTGTAAAGGCTTGCTCTGCGTGTAAGCATCTCTGTCTGTGACAGGAGGTGAGAAGAGTTGAGAAGAGTTGAGAAGAGTTGAGAAGAGTTGGCCAGAGTTGAGAAGGTGAGAAGAGTTGAGATGAACTGAGAAAGAGGTGATGAGTTGAGCGGAGGTGAGAAGAGGTGGGAAGAGTTGAAGAGGTGGCAAGAGGTGAGAAGAGTTGAGACGAGTGGAGAAGAGTTGAGAAGAGTTAAGATGAGGTGGGCCGAGGTGAGAGTCGTTGAGAAGAGTTGAGAAGAGCAGGGAAGAGGTGAAAAAAGTTGAGCTGAGGTGGGAAGAGATGAAACAACTTCTGAGGGCCGTTGAAAAGAGTTGCGAAAATTGAGAAGAGCTGAGATGGTCTGAGAAGAGTTGAGAAATGGTGGTCACAATTGACAAGGGGTGAGGCAAAGTGACGACGAATCCTCAGAACAGAGTTGAGAAACTGTGAGGGTCCGCTGCATCTCCTATAGGCAAACAATGGCAAACCTTGTCTTTGGATCCTTTGGCGTTACACTTCTTAAACTTGGAAACTTCCGCCACTCGCCTTGCGCGGGGTCTACTTGTATCATATATTTACGCATACATATCATATATACAAATATTTTTGTGGTACCAGTATGAATGCATATCTCCTATGTCAACGTTTCGCTCACGATGGTTTTTTGTGGAGGCTCCTCGCTGCAGCAGCGCTACTCTGCAACTGCTGCTGTTGAGTATCGAGCAGCCTTGCAGGCTGGGACCATGGACCGCTACGAATAATTCACTAGATGAACAAAACATAACAAAACCCATATCGAAAGTTTAAAGATCAAATCACAATTTGGGGCATAGATCGCATGTTAGAGAATGTTGAGAAGCAATGGTGCCACTGACAGGCAGCTGCAAAGCAGCCAGACATGTTCTGAGCTTGGTCAATTGTGGAGCCTTTTTGGGATGCGCATTTTTAATGGAATCATCATTGATTACGAAGCTGGTCATCGTGGATTCGAGGCTTGTGCAATCTTCCATGCCGAACTTGGCGTCGTCAGGGTGTGCTCGACAGTTGGCTGCCCAGTTTGTCGGCGTTTTCGCTGCATTTGTCGCATTTTGTCGCATTTTGCTGCCACGTTCGTCACTTCTCAAACTCCAGGGCTGTGTCACCAGCTCCAACCAGGAGCTGTGAGAGGCTGGGTTTCTCTCTTGAGACATACTCCAAATTTTTCAACATCATTCACCTCAAATCTCAAGAGCCATCGAACTACAGAAGGACAGCTGCAAAAGTGGATGTGTGGAACTGAGAACTTCTCAAGCCTGACACACGCTAACAGAGGCTTCATTTGGATAGCAGCGGCTAAAGACTTTCAAACTGCAACTGACTCAGGTATGGGGAGAAGACTTCTGGGGTTGAGAACCGAACTGAAAAAGCAGAGCAAAAGATGCTTGATAGAATTTCATGCCACCTACAATACTATTTGCTTCGGCATTTCGCAAGATCGGTTTGAAAGATGCAAGCAAGAGCAAGCCATGATCACTCACCACGTGTGCGCTTTACGTATTGACTTTCTGTCGCAGTGGCTCAAAATGTATCGGGAGGAGGCAATAGCTATATAGATGAATCAGTGCGGCCGCTGCCACGTCATTCCACAGACATTGGCCATATACAGCCACATCGACACACTCGACACACACACACACATAAATAAATAAATAAATTAAATAGATAAATAGATAAATAGATAAACAGACAAATAGATAAATAGATAAATAGATAAAGAGATAAATAGATAAGTAGATAAATAAATAAATTATATACGCATACACATGTACACGCACAGCCAGTATCAAAACATCAAGTTTGTAGACGCGCTCTAGCGGTTCACGATTCTCAGCACCTTGAGGCACCACGGTACGAGCACAGAGCCACCATCCAACGACACTGAATATGCCATTACATGGTAAAAGCATGCAATGATGGGTTTGTTTGCTTTGTTTGATTTCAGATGATTTCAACTCTTCAAATCAAACCTGGCCAGGGTTGCTCCAAGATGAAGTCGGCCTTAGGTGCGCACTGCAGAGCACAAACACAAGAGATAGAAAAGATACAGACTTTGGCCAAGGCCCCTTGCCTCCACCTGCTGATGCACCAGCCTCGGAGCCGTGAATATCCGCAGACGACTTTGTCGCTGGCAGTCGCTGGCAGTCGCTGGCAGTCGCCGTGTCTTGGTTTCAGGCATCCTTTTCATCCACTGGGCCCAGAGCTGAGAGTACTCTAAGATCGTGCTTCAATTGTGATCGGTCTTGAGGGTGTGTGGTCTTCTGCTGCAGGTTTCCGAAAGCAAGGCAGGGTCCACCAGGGGTGCTACTGTAATATTCAATCATGTTTAGAGGTGGCAATGTTCAACTTTGACCAAACCATTGCCTGTACCGTGCGCTTGCCCCTAGGGGTGCCAAAGACCTCATGCGAGCCACAGCACAGTGCCCTTCCTGCCATAGAGCCATGTGATGCCATGTATTGCCACCTGCTCGAGCCGGAGTCCATTTTGGGCAAGGTACCAGTGGCGAAGGAAGAAGCAGGCACCACTTGATGTCAGTGGATGTCAGTGGATGTCAGTGGATATCAGTGGTACCTGTTTCGTTGCAGCATTTTCTGCTCACTTTGCTTCAGGACCTGGAGCGGCACTCGGTTTTCCAACTTCAAGGGCAGCGTTCACTTAGCAGGTTGTCCGGACCCTGGCATTCTGCAATAGTGGGGGTTGTTGAGGTCCTTTGGATTTAGGCAAAATCTTTGGAATTTTGTGCCTGGTTCGAAAGGCACTCCAAGCAGCCAACAGCAGGCAGGTACATTCCGCTGAATCATTTTGAGAAGGTTACTTATGTTAGCACTATTGAAGGCAGCTGTTCATCTCTTAAGCTCAGCTTGTGTTGCAGGCTTGATCTCTGCAGATTTGTCACTGCCTCAGCTACTGCGACTGCTCATGCGGTCTCCGTCTGTGCGGAGAAAAAGAAACCTGCACACAAGTCCCGATTCGAATGGTCTGGTAATAATCTAGTGGCTTAGTGAGTGAATGTGTTGAGAGGTACGATCCTTCACTGCTGCCCAAGTATGCTTGTTTGGACCTTGGGCTCCTCAACTGGAAGAAGACCTAAGCTGCTTACGCTTCTGGGCATTTGAGGCCCAACAAGCTTTGACGAGGAGATGTTCCCGATGTTGGGTTTGCTGAATTCTGCAGTCTCATGGGGGAGCCTTTTTTTTTTGCCCAAGTAGAAGTCCAAGAGTAGTCGTTCTTTCACTCTTATCATTTTTCCTGAGCACATTACCCGAGGCACATACCAAGGCATGTGTTGTTCTTCTCACCGCTTGTAGGATCCCGAATTGGAACCAATGGTTCGAAGAGTGAACAACATGAAGAAGCTGTCCCAGACAATGCAGAACTTCAGCGGGGCTCTTGGGTTATTGCGCGTGATTTCGACATCAAGTGTAATATAGCCGTTGGTCCTTGGTGCTGTGTCAATCTGCCATGACTGCTAAGTGACAGTTAATGAAAGGCTGTATTCATTAACCACTGCTAAGTGATTATTCGAGTGCATCGAATCGTTGATGGCCTTGGAACACATCGAGCCGTGTGCAAGGTCCACGGGCTCCAGAGTGGGAATTTGCGCGAGGCAGTCCTCCCGAGGCTGCTGGGCTGGATGGGCTGAATCGGGTACAGAATGGATCTGTTGAGCTGCTTAGATCGGGCTGCAGGTCCAGGACTGGATTTCCAAGACACTGGCCTCAGCCCCAAGGCTGCCAGACCCAGCAGAGCACTCAGAGCACTCAGCAGTTTCGAGATGTTTCGGGGTTCAGCTGCAGTTGGTTCACCTTCGCCTTTGCATACCGCTGTGGATTACCAGGATCCCTAGTTGCATGGGCTCAAGAATGAAATAAATCATTTGCTATCGGCGATGAGATTGAAGAGTTGCAAAGATATTGCTTAAACATTCGAGCACCAGTCTACAAGACAAGTAGCAAACTTGAGCATTTTAAACCAATCGCCCGCCATGGCTCCTGCTCCGGCACGTTTTATCAACCCAATCCCCAACCCTTCGCGGTACCAAAAGTACAACGGCGTGACCCTCGAGTCCCTGTGCGAAGCTGCATATCATGGCAACATGGAGAAGTTGGAGTTGCTGCTCAAGAGTGGCAACGCAGATGAGATTTTCAACGGTGATGTCAACATGCATTTGACCGACGTCAATGCCTTACACATGGCAGCAATGGCAGGACAAGAAGGTGCAGTGAAACTGCTGTTGGATGCCCAGGCTGATCCACACGTGCGCTGTGTGGTGTCAGAAGGTAAGGATCCTCAAAGCGGTGAGACGGCCAAAGACAAGGCGGGAAAGTTCAAGCATCAGAACATCGTCACCTTGCTGAAGTCAGCAGAGGAGAAGACTCCACCTGGTTGGTACCAAGCAGATGGGATTGGGAACAATCGAAAGCTTTATGCGAAGCCTGTTGAGCAATCTGCCCCGAAGCCAACCGATGGCGGGAAAAAGGAAGAGGCAAAGCCAGCACCAAAGACAGCACCAAAAGCAGCACCAAAAGCAGCATCACAGGAGAAATCAGAGCCGTCGTTGCCAGTTGCGTTGCTATTCCCTGGCCAAGGCTCACAATATGTCAAGATGCTTGATGGAGTGAAGGATGTCCCAGAAGTCAAGGAGATGCTTTCCAAGGCCAACTCGATCTTAGGCTATGACCTCCTCGACATGTGCTTGAAGGGTCCTGAGGAAAAGTTAGCCGAGACAAAATATTGCCAACCAGCCATGTTCGTTGGCGGCTTGGCAGGAGTTTGCAAGTTGAAGTCTCAAAATGCTGCAGCTTCAGAGCGCCCTCGCTGCATGGCAGGCCTCTCACTCGGTGAGTACACAGCCTTGTGTGCAGCGGGAGTGTTGAGCTTTGAGGACGGGCTTCGTTTGGTCAAACTTCGAGGTGAGGCCATGCAAGAAGCTGCGCAGGTTGGAAAGCAAGCCATGCTGTCGGTGGCAGGTTTGGACCAACCCGTTTTGGAACAGTGCTGCCTGGAAGCTGAGAAGAAAGCAGGCTCTGGCAGTGTCTGCCGCATTGCCAATGCACTCTTTCCAAAGGGCTTCTCGTGTGCGGGAACTGAGGGGGCTGTGAACCACCTGAAGGAGCTGGCTGAGAAGAAGGGTGCTTTGCAAGCCAAGCTGCTGAAAACAGGCGGTGCCTTTCACACATCGCTGATGCAGCCTGCGCAAGAGAAACTTGAGAAAGCGCTTCAAGAGGCACTTCCCAAGATGAATCCACCCAAATGTGATGTCTACATGAACGTCACTGGTGAGAGCTTGCCAGCTGGAACCAATCCAAAGATCATCCTGGAGCTGCTGCAGAAACAGCTGACCAGTCCTGTTCTGTGGTCATCTTCCGTCCAGAAAATGATCAAAGATGGTATCACGGATTTCTACGAATGTGGGCCACAGAAACAGTTGAAGGCAATGATGAAGAGGATTGACAACAAGGTTTGGAACAAGACTCAGAGTATTGAGGTGTAGGGAAGGGCATTTTTTGAGGGAGATCTTTCTTGTGTCGACTCCAGCCACTGCGAAGTGATCCAAGGGATGGGGACAAGAGCCCATCTGTTTTTCCAAAGCACTCGGCTTACCCTCAGCTTTCGCAGTGAAATTTCTCAAAGCAAAGTGGGGGCGGGATGGCGCATCAAAGTGCACTTGCAGAAGCCCACCTTGCACAAGGAAGAGATATGAACCGTGCCTGTCCCCAGGACATCAAGGTAGTTGCTCCGCGTGAATCTCAGGGTCTTCTGGACATGTGCTGGACACGCCACATGTGACCCAGGTTTTGCCCACCAAGCTTGTCCCAATGTAGGAGACCGTAAGAGATCGGACAGAATTTGCCACAGACGAAGCTCCCCAAATCCAGCTGCACTTAGGAAACCACGACCAAGAAAAGGCCGACGACGGAGAAGCAGCGCAAGGGAAAGGGACAAGGCCATCGGTCATCGCAGTTATGACATGGTGTGACGAACCAAAAAAACGTGCATCATGAGGCTCAGATTGAAGATTTCTTTCATTGCGAAGCCATAAGTGGCCATGTTGCTAGGCTCTAGTAACGCATTTGATGGAAGAAGGAGGTGCCTTCTGCACACTTGAGACGTTCTCTGATATCAGATGTCTTAAGCATCATTTCAGAGTCCAGCTCCTGCCAGCTCCCAGCGAATGTCATTCCTGGCATTTGGCCCAGGTTTTGGCTTTGAGGACCCTTGCACCATTCAGGAATGCTGGTGTTTTCAAGATTTCATATGCAACACGCATGAACACACGCGAAACCCAATCGTTGTGGTTTTGTATGTGCCCATATACATGTGGGGACACACACGTAGAGATAGACACACACACACAGATGTACGTGTATAATTGTGTATAATATATATATATATGTCGATGCCAGCTGTCGCATGCATGTGTGTTTTCCTGTTGCAGGCATGTGCAACATAGCATTTCACCATCCCCCACTGTTTTGGGCTCACAGGGCGCCCTTTGAGTGGCACGAGGCTACATGGCGGATCAACCGCATTGAGACCGAGAAGGAAAACAACTGCTGCCCATCCGCAACTTCGTGCGTGTGCTTGGGAGATCTGGTTTGGGTACGGGTTCCTCCTGATAATCCCCTACTACCAGATCGATATTGGTAGCGGAGCCCAATCTGGGCTGCCGCAGGTACTTCGGCCTGAACTTGTTCATCACCCTTGCCTTGGACTTCGGTGGCAACGATGGTGGGTGGACAAGCATCAGCCGGTGCCAACAACTCTGGAGGAGCTGCAGTACCAGGTGGACCTGCTGGTGCTACGACTGGCCCTCAGAATGGTGGAGCGACAGCAAATGGAGCACAAGGTGGTCAAAACGAGTTCACTCGTGGTTTGGACTCAGGTTTGGCCAAAGCAGCACCATCTGCTGCTGGACTGACACAGTCCACGTACAGGTCTTTCAGAAGGAGACTTGACCTGTTCAGCCGACAATGTAGAAGACGAGGTCAAGGAGTAGCTCTTGAAGGAGCTTATCTAGTTCTTTCACAACTACAAGACGTAGCATGGGAAGCAACAGAGGGATTGGACTATGATGACATGGAGCTGAGTGATGATCCCTTCAAACCCTTGCTGGTCGTCTTGGACAAACTTTTTCAACATGAAGAAGAAGTAGAACTCCCTGAACAATGCCAAGAGTTCTTTGAGAAGTTTGCCCGAGAACGAGGTGAAGAACTACAAGCCTACTTGGTGAGGCATCAGTCGATGCTTCGAAAGCTGAAAGAGCTCCAGGTGGACATACCACCCCTTCTTGCTGGTTGGCATCTGCTGCAAAGGTCTGGAGTGCCGCGGTGGACCCACGTCCAGGTCAAAGCGATGTGCAACGGAGACATGTCAGTTGACCGGGCTTCCAAAGCTTTGATCCGAATGTTTGGCGGTGACAGCAAGCCGAACGCCAAGGACACCATCCTCAAAGGTGAGATTCACTATATGGATACCGAGTATGATGACCTTGAGGACTATGGCTTTGACGATGTCTACTACCAGGATGATGACGCCTACACCTATGGCTATGACCCTGACTATGACGACACCATTGATGAGGTGGAATACACAGGTGAAGCTGACGAGGGCATCCCGCAGGAGCTTGATGAAGCCTCACTTGCAGTGGAGGATGCATTCATCAACTACTTGGACTCTAGAAAGAAAATGCGGGAACTCGCTCTCAGCCGAGGTTTTTACCCTGTGGTTGCCATCGGCATGGATGACAATGGTGGTGCGTTCAAGGGGCGTGGAAAAGCCTCTGGTGGAAAGGGCAAGTCAAAAGGAAAAGGCCGTGGAAAGAGCAGCGGAGGAAAAGGCAAATCTGCTGGAAAAGGACACCCTTTGCCTGGTGCACGACGATACGTTTTTGGACGTCGGCGTGCAGGTGAATCTACATCAACTGCTTCGACAACGGCATCTGCAAAGTCCACAACCAGTGGAAGCACGTCTCAGCATGGCCCAAGATTCAAGCGCTACAGGCTTCCAGCCAATGGCATTAAGGAAGTCCCTGATGAAGTCACCATGGTGGAGGACAACTTCGTCAGCGAGGTGAATCAGATCCCTGTTGACTACACCACCCATGAGAGCATCAACTTTGTCAGCCAAGCTGTTGGTTGGGCTATCATGGACAGTGGAGCTACTCGCACAGTCTGTGGTGAAGCCAGCTGGAACAAGATCTTGGACTACCTCAGCTTGAGGAACATGGAGCCTGACATCGACAAGGAGACAAAGGATTTCAGGTTTGGAGATGGTGCCATGGTGAGATCGCTTTTCAGAGCGATGATCCCTGTCTGCGTTGGCAAGACCTGGCGACAACTCATTGTGCACGTCCTTCCAGGACACACCCCTTTGCTCTTGGCACGCCCAGATCTTGAATCTTGGCAGACGGTGGTGGACTGTGGAAGAAAAACTGTGATGATCGGTGATGTGCAGGTGAAGCCAGCGTTCACAACCAACGGGCACTACATGATCAACATCTTTGACGACCTTGAGGACGTCTTGAGCTTTGCAGAGCTGGACAACATCGACGTTTCTGTGGAGACCTTCGTGGATTCAATGATCACCGATGAGGTCTCTGACTTTGAGGCCGATCTTGACGTCGAGGTGTCAGAAAAAGAAGCGGAGGAGTTTGTCTTCGCTGCAAGTATGAAAAGCCAACAGCACGAGCGCAAGCTCAAGTTTTGGGAAGTCTACGTGGATGAAGGGAACCTGAGCAAGTACCTGCAACGAGCATATCATGATGTGGAGGTCCGGCAGTTTTCTCTGCCAACTTGGAACTTTGAGATGAAAGAGCAACAAGCCGCTTTTCGACGTCTTGTTGAGCAAGAAGAACCTCATCACATCATGGTGACTCCTGAATGTCGTCTCTGGTCACCAATGCAGAACTTGAACTACAGAACACCCGAGAGACGGGAACTGCTCAGAGATTTGAGGGTTTTAGAAGAAGAGACCCACCTGACCTTCTACAAGGACATCCACATCGACGGCAAGCGCCTGGTCTATGACACAACTTTTGAGAACCCTGCAGACGCAGCTTCATTCGAAACCCCAACTTTGGACTCCATGAAGGGCTACTTTGAGACAGTCCTGGATCGCTGCCGCACAAAGCTGAAGGCAAGTCCTGAGGACGAGATGTATGTGAGAAAGCCTACAAGGTTTCGATCAAGCTCAAGAAAGGTCTGTGAGGCTGCGAACTTGCGTTGTGAATGCCCCCGAGGAGCTCATGTCCAAATGATGGGACGCGGCTCTGTCCTCAAGAAGATGCAGAACTACGAGCCTGAACTTTGCCAACGTCTTGGCAACGCCATCTACTCTGCAATGGAGATGGCATGGAAGAAACGAGGACAAGCTGAGCTGATGACCATGGAGGTCGTCGAGAAATCGACTGAAGAGATGCAGTACCTGGAACAGAACAAAGAGCTCATCAAGATCGATGGCCATGAGATCCTGAAGTCGGTGGCCAATCTCCATCGACAACTTGGACATCCAAATGGAGCCAAGCTGGTTCTGGCGGTGAAGGCACGACACCTTCCCAATGAATTTGTCCAGGTGGCCCGGAGGTACAAGTGTCCGACCTGTTTGGCCAGGGCACAACCCAAGAATGTGCGTGTGGCGACTTTGCACAAATCCCCACACTTCAACCACTCCGTGGCCATCGACACCTTCTATGTGGAATGGGATGGCAAACAGCGTGCGGTCTTCACCATCATGGATGAGTTCAGTCGCTATGAAGTTGACATGGAGATCAAAGAAGAGACGGCTGACATGGAGATAGCTCTCTTCGAGTCAACTTGGAGCCGATCTTTTGGGTTCCCAAAGGTTTTGCGACTGGATGCCTCTGGTCCTCATCAAGGGCAACAATTTGCCGATTGGGCATCTGCCCATGGAATGTACATGGACCTGATCCCACGAGGTGCTCATCACAGGCTTGGAATCCTTGAACGGAATCATGCAGTCCGACGACGCATGCTGGAGATCTTCCACAAAGACATGCCCGAGCTGGACTTTGAACAAGCCATCTTGGTGACCTGCCATCAGAGAAACCGTTTGTCTTCGGTGAAAGGTGCCACGCCTGCCACTTTGGCATTTGGCTACGTTCCCTCCGAAGGAGGCAATGCTGATGACCCTGGACCCGAACAATTTGGTGACTCTGCTGACTTGGCGCAGGTCATGGAAGTCAAACAGAAGGCTGCACAGGCCTTCCACTCTGCCAACTTTGACCTGGCGGTTCGATCAGCCGCTTTGGCTCGATCACGTGTGGATGAGGACGAGCTCATGGTGGGAGACTATGTCTACTACTGGAAGCCACAAACCCACAAGCTCGACCCTTTCAGGTGGCGTGGACCCGCGATGGTGGTGTCCGTGGAAGCCTCAATTGACCGAAAGACCATGATCTACTGGATCGTCCATGGAAGCTCACTGGTGCGAGCAACACGACAGCAGCTACGCTTTGAGACTGTCCCTGAGCGCTACGAGCGTCAGAGCAAGCCTGCCTACCTTGAGAGCGTGCAGAAACCTTTGCAACAACGACTTTTGGAAGCTCTCAAGCCAGTGCGTGGTCCAGTGAGGGCCATTGACATTGCTGGCAAGGCTCAGTCTCCTGACGATTTTCCTCAGCTTGGGGGGACTGGAGCAGCCGCTGTCGCACCTGGTGATGCCCCTCCACATGAACCACATGAGCCTCCTGACCCACCGAAAACTGATGACAAATCAAAATCGAAAACTGCAACTGCAGAACTTGACACTCCCGGCAAACCTGCCGACAAGTCCAAAGCTCGGCCGAAGGCCAAGCTGCCTGAACCCCGAATCGACTTTTGGGTCGACTACCCCGACAGTGAGAAAACCGAATCTGAATCCAAGACCACTGACAAGACTCTCTTGGATGAGATGGTGGCCAACAAGGACAAGAACCTGGATGACCACACTCAAGGCATGACCGACATCCAGAAGGAGATGAAACGGAAGCTGGAGGAAGAACATCCGGGCATCATGGACTCCTCGCATGGGGTGATCGACAGGCAAGATGATGAACCACCTGTGAACCCTGATGATGTGAGCGTTCGAGCCCGTGACAGACGTTTCTATGAACAAGCAGTGCGTGCTGCCAGTTTCCTCTCCCACGAGAACAATCGACGACTGGATGGACTGCCTCCTTCCGGACGACAACTGCCTGCGAATGCTGCCGCACAAGCATCACGACCTGCTGCAAATCTGGTGCCTCCCAGAGCTGACGATGGTCAACCGAAAACCAAGCAACCTCGAACTGAGGAAGTGCGCATGGTGGAGGTCCCTGAGGATGAGGTCATGATGGCGGTCGTGGAGAGTCGGTTGTCTGCCGATGAGAAAAGAGCCTTCACAGAGGCAAAGCGCAAGGCCCTGGTCCCATGGCACGAGAACGATGCTTGGAGGCCCTTCAAGAGGACAGCCTGCCCTCCTGGAACCATCGTGCCGATGAGGTTTCTCTTGCGCTACAAAGAGAACAAGCCACATGCTCGAGTCATTCTCCAAGGCTTCAAGCACAAGGATGTCATCGAAAGCAAGCTCGACACCGAGTCACCCACAGTGTCGAGACTTGGCAAGTACCTGATGGTGACGCTGTCTTGCGTCAAGAGATGGAAGCTTGCCACCATGGATGTGAAGTGTGCATTTTTGCAGTCGGACTACATCACCGAGGAGGTGGAGATCTATGGTGAGCCCTCAGCTGACATGAGACGCTTGTTGGCTGAGATGATGGGACTTCAAGAACATCAGGTGATGCAGATGACGAAGCCTGTCTTTGGAGATGTCAGAGCACCCAGACAGTGGAACGAAACGGCCGATCGTGCGTTGATCCACGAGGCCAAGCTGTGGAAGCACGAGCTCGATGGCTGCATCTACATGTCAGTCAGACTGGCAGTGGATGGTGACCCTCCTTTTGAGGTGTTCGAGCACGAGGGCAACAACTATGTGGTGGACGGTGTCTTCTGCATCCATGTGGATGACATTTTGACTGCAGGAGAGGGCGTGCGCTGCAAAGAAGACGCACGGGAGCCCCATGGTGAGCCGACTTGCTATGCAGAGAGACTGCATGTCCTCTTGCATCGCTTCAAGTTTGGCAGTGTCGACTATGGCGACAAGCAAACGTTTTGCGGATGTCAAATGACACAAGCCCTGGACTCTGCCACAGTCACTTTTGACCTGCAGAAGTACATCCACCAGCTCAAGCCCCTCAACATCGAGAAGGCCAGAAAAGCACAACCCAACGAGAAGGCCACTCCGAAAGAGCAGAGCCAGTTGAGAGGTTTGCTAGGTGGGCTAGCCTGGCCTGCCAACCAAACGCAACCACACCTGGCAGCGTCTGTGTCCCTGGCTCAGGCCGCTTCTGCCAGCGCAACTGTTTCTGAGTTGCTGGAAGCAAATAAAACGTTGAGGTATGCCAAAGAAAGCTCAGACGTGCACTTGGTCCTCAGAGGTCACGGACGTTTGGCAGAGATCCGATTTGGGATCTACAGTGACGCGTCCTGGTGCACCAGACCAGACGGGAGCTCGCAAGGTGGCTGGATCACCTTCGTCGCGACTGAGGCGGAGATCGGTGGCAGCAAGCCTTTCCCCCTCACCGTGATCGACTGGTCTTCACGGAAGCTGACCCGAGTGTGCCGAAGCTCGCTCAGTGCAGAAGCTCAAACTTTGGCAGCTGCAATCGACAGCCTGGAGTGGACCAAAACGGTGTTTGCCCTGATGATCTGGCCAGCTCTTCGACCAGACAATGAAGAGATGATGCGCTGGTTGGGCGACTCACCTTGCATCACTGATGCCAGAGCTCTCTTTGATGCCAGCAACAGCAAGGCCCCTGGGATGAAACTTGCTGAGAAAAGAACTGCAATCGAAATCAAGATGGCATGCGAACGCATGGCTGCAGCTGGAGGAGTGCTCAAGTGGTGCAACAGCCATCAGCAGTTGGCTGATGGGGTCACAAAGGTGTCAGCACGGCAAAAGCTTGCAATGGAGCTTCGACGCCGCATGCACTGTCTGAGATATGATCCTGAGGGAACAGCTTCAAAGAAGGTCAAGCAGAACGTTCGCCAGGACGAGCAAGATTCACTTGATCAAGCTGCTCAGGAGTTCCAAAAACAACAAATGGTGAAGGATGGCATCTACAAGATCGAAGAGATGGAGTCAGAAGAAAAGATGGAGTGCAACATCTGCCTCCTGGACGGCTGTGGTTTGCCAGCTGAAGATGGCAAGCGTTTCTGTTCGAAGCGCCACTACCACGCCGCAAAGCACAAGCAGAGCAAAACAAGCTCAGCCAAGAGCACCGGAGTGATTTGGTGCATGACCCTTGCCAACGAGATCGTGCCCGTGGCTGCTCTTGAGTTTGGGTTTGTGATCTTCCTCAGCTTTGACAAGATCGTCGGGTTCTTCTTTTTCCTGGCCTTTGCCTTGGTGTTTGCGTATACCCTGGGCAAGCGTGCTGGACGCCGAGAAGTCCATGGTCTCATGGCTACGACTGAGCCAGTGGAGACAGCTGAGGGAGAAACACAGGCACCGCCGACACCGCGAACCAGAGCGGTGACTGACTGCCAACGCTTCACGGCAGCTGAGATCTCTTTCCTGCTGGGCGAAGGCTACGAGGTTTGGTCCGATGACAAGGTGGAGCAGATCCGGCGTGACTTCATCGCTGAGTTGCCTCCGTCCATCGAGGACTACCTGCCCCAGTCCGAGATCGACAAGCTGATGGCCGGTGAAGAGACCGCAGCTCAGGTACCAACAGCACCTGAGGAATGGAATGGCATCAGCCGCCAGCAGAGAGAGGAATTGATCCAAATTTTGGACGACAGTCTTCTCCTGGGCGTTCCCTGTGGTGCCATGTGCCCAGAGCTGCGAGATGAAGCACGAGCCCTGCGAGCTCAACTGACGACCGTACGGGTCGTGGAAGGTGAACTACAACCTCTGAGGGTGGTAATGAGTTCAGTGCCAGATTTGCCTGTTGGAACAATTTTGAGTTCCAGCTCTGGCCGTAGCAACGGATAGCTGAGCAGGTACAGACGACATTTTTGGGCCTCTTTTCACTCCAATTTTTCTCTTTTGGGCCTGCGTCGATGCCAGCTGTCGCATGCATGTGTGTTTTCCTCTTGCAGGCATGTTGCATACATGTGCAACAGCCTTCTCACCCGATGCCCGGGCTCACAGGGCGCCCTTGGAGCACAGCAAGGCTACCGGCAGTCTAACTGCTCTTGCGACATCGAGGAAAACAACTACGTGAGACCCAACTGCAACTTAGTGCGTGGAGCTTGGGAGATCTGGTTTGGGTACGGGATCCTCCTGCTAAACCCCTACTACCAGATCGATATATATATATATATAACAAATCCAATTTCCGTATCCAAAATGCTTATATATGTACCGTCAAAATCAATGGTGTCAATCACCTCCTGGCAGCTGAGCCACCACGACGAGAAGCGTTCACCTGGATCGCTTCCAAGGAAACGCTTGCGCAGCTTCCCTCCTGTGCCGAAGCAAGGCGAGAGGAGGTCGATAGAAACAAACAAAGAATACGGATATATCTGAATATGGATGGATATGGATGGATATGGATGGATATATCTGGATATGGATGGATATATCTGGATATGGATGGATATATCTGGATATGGATGGATATGGATGGATATGGATGGATATATCTGGATATGGATGGATATGGATGGATATATCTGGATATGGATGGATATGGATGGATATATCTGGATATGGATGGATATGGATGGATATGGATGGATATATCTGGATATGGATGGATATGGCTGGATATGGATGGATATATCTGGATATGGATGGATATGGATGGATATGGATGGATATGGATGGATATGGATGGATATATCTGGATATGGATGGATATATCTGGATATGGATGGATATATCTGGATATGGATGGATATGGATGGATATGGATGGATATATCTGGATATGGATGGATATATCTGGATATGGATGGATATATCTGGATATGGATGGATATGGATGGATATATCTGGATATGGATGGATATGGATGGATATGGATGGATATATCTGGATATGGATGGATATGGATGGATATGGATGAATATATCTGGATATGGATGGATATGGATGGATATATCTGGATATGGATGGATATGGATGGATATATCTGGATATGGATGGATATATCTGGATATGGATGGATATATCTGGATATGGATGGATATATCTCGATATGGATGGATATATCTGGATATGGATGGATATATCTGGATATGGATGGATATGGATGGATATGGATGGATATGGATGGATATATCTGGATATGGATGGATATGGATGGATATATCTGGATATGGATGGATATATCTGGATATGGATGGATATGGATGGATATGGATGGATATATCTGGATATGGATGGATATATCTGGAATAGGATGGATTATATTTCTGGATGGAGGTATGGATGGATAATATCTGGATATGCGATGGATATGGAGGATATGGAATGGATTAATCTGGATATGGATGGATATGGATGGATATGGATGAATATATCTGGATATGTGGTATAGGATGGATATATTGGATATGGATGGATATGGATGGAATATATCTGGATATGGATGGAGATATCGGATATGGATGGAATATATCTGGATATGGAATGGATACTATTCGTATGGATGGATATATTCTGGATATGGATGATATATCTGGATATGGATGGATCTGGATGGATAGGGATGGATATAATCTGGATATGGATGGATATGGATGGATACTCTGGATATGGAGGATTATCTGGATAGGGAGGATATATCTGGCTATGGATGGATATATCTCGATATGGATGGATATATCTGGATATGGATGGATATATCTGGATATGGATGGATATGGATGGATATGGATGGATATATCTGGATATGGATGGATATATCTGGATATATCTGGATATGGATGGATATGGATGGATATATCTGGATATAAAACTGGATATGGATGGATATGGATGGATATGGATGGATATGGATGGATATATCTGGATATGGATGGATATATCTGGATATGGATGGATATATCTGGATATGGATGGATATATCTGGATATGGATGGATATATCTGGATATGGATGGATATGGATGGATATGGATGGATATATCTGGATATGGATGGATATATCTGGATATATCTGGATATGGATGGATATATCTGGATATGGATGGATATGGATGGATATGGATGAATATATCTGGATATGGATGGATATATCTGGATATGGATGGATATGGATGGATATATCTGGATATGGATGAGCATATCTGGATATGGATGGATATGGATGGATATATCTGGATATGGATGGATATATCTGGATATGGATGGATATGGATGGATATGGATGAATATATCTGGATATGGATGGTATGTATATATATAATATACTATATGATTATACAAAAGGCTATCAATTGTACTATTGATATGACACATTTTTTCAGATTATTACTTTACAATTCATCAAAAGGCGTATCACGTTGCTTACTGATTCCTTGCTTTGCACATCAAAACAGCTGGCAAATGGATGTTTATTCTCAAAGGATGTCTATCCTCCAAACAATCGGGTCAAAATCATCAAGTCTCGACAATGGTTGATTTGATACCGAAAACAACCAGCCAGGGCCGTTGGCTCAGTACTTGTTTGTTTGTACACTTTATATAGCGAAGCAAACAGCTACGTTATGTGTATGTATATATATATATAATACTATAAATCCCCATCGGTGTTGCTTACATCATACTTAACTGGACATGTGGCTGGTCTAAATGGATTAAAGTACCTATTGAAATACCTTTTAAATCCCACAGTTTAGCTGGTCTCCTCCAGTCCCTCCATGTCATCATCTTCCAGCGGCGCACGTAGGTTCTTCACCTAAGCTACTGAGCACACAAAAACCATGGGGATTCAAGTGGTCTTGACAAATATTTGTATATAATTACATGATACCATATATTAGATTATCTCTGATTATATGTGAGGATTAATATTAATAAGATACATATATCGATATTGGATAATATTGATATTTGATGGTGTTTACATATTACTGTAATATATATATATATAAATACATCGAACTGATGAATTCATCACCGTGCGCCTTCTGATTCAACCGCTGCTTCAAAAAAGAGGCGGCATCCTGCGTTGTTTCCCCGGACGTGCCAAATTCGGACCAACATGCTAAAACCAAAGTATTCGCACATCCTTTGTTCAACTAAAACTCAATAAACAAATCGGACACAATGAAATCATCTCACGGCCCAGCAGAAAGCAACATCTCCAAAGATCTCCAAGCTACCTAGCCGCTAGGGACCCCCTTAAAAAAAAGGCATGTGTTTCGTCCTTCCGCAGGGCGGTCTTTTGCTGCTTGACATTGGTTTTCTGTGGTTTGTTCGACGGCTTGTTGTTCACCTGGCATCCAAGCAGCCCATCGCGTCCGGTGAACGTCTGATTCTATTGTTCAAGGGTAGGACTGCAGCCGTGCAACATAAACAATCTGTCCCAAGAGGAGCAGCTTGGGACCGAAAATTCAGCTTTGTGATTAATTAATTGTGATTCCAAAATCTTCAGGTTCTTGTCCTCTCAGGTCTGCCAGCAAACCTATCAAACTCTCAAGTAGGGCCTCCAACAATGTGCTCCGAACATCTCTCCCCCATGCATGGTTCATGTTTTTTCACTAAAGAATTTGTTCACTGTCACATCATTTCATGAACAATCAATCTACGGTGCCTTCTTGATGGCGCTCCCTCCTTTCTGCCTAGGCATCAGGCAGCTTTTGGGTCACGCGAATCGCTCCCTCAAGGTGTGTGGAACATCTGAAAATAGGCAAACCTTCAATTCCATTGGTCAATCTGTTTCCTCACAAGTGGGGGATACCTCAATTTCCGAGATTTATATAGTTATATAGTAATTTACCATCATTTCCCATTATTTATCAATGATCGTTTCGGCCTATCCATTTTGAGACAAAGCCGTGGGTACTCAAGGGACTACCTCCATCAAGTCCGATCCATTGGGGTACCCCCAACTCATCCATTTTAGATTGGGATTTTCCATTAACCATCCAGCAATTGGGTACCATTTATGGAAACCCTCAAATGGACTCCCAACCCAATGAGCGTTACGAGACGTGATTTGAACAAAAACTACATAACTACAATTCATTACACTTCGATCCAGCTGTCCATTGACCTTTGAATTTCCTTCTCTGGAGTTCTTATCACTGAATGCGGACTAAATCAAAAAATGCCTCAAGTACGCAGTTGGAACAACATTAAATCTAATCACAGTCAATCTGTCCTGTATATTCCTGTATTGGTTGGTATATATATATACGTATGAACTCACGTCACCTTTGCTACATCAAACAGTCTCTCCTTGCAGGGAACCAATTGCCGCGGTTCTTGTTTAGAAATTTAATAATTATACTAATCACTAGTCACCCAGTCATGCTAATATGCGCACCAAATATCCATAG
>CAMXCT020002102.1:103540-115320 GCA_947184155.2 Cladocopium goreaui | reverse complement strand
ATCCTCCTCCCGGCTTCTGGGGGGTGACTGACTCTTTGTTGCTGACTTTCTGTCTCCCGTTCATGGTCGCCCTGCATCCTGGGCTGGTGTTCACCGTTTTTCTGTCCGCTATCCACAAATATTCCGTTCGTAATTAAACAAAATTTTCGCAATAAAGAAAACACTCTTCCATATATTCCATTTCAGCTACGCTACGTGAAGTTCACTTACACGTGCAGATGGGCGAAATGCATCGAAATGCTACGTCGCACACAGGGCGGGGTGGGGTGGCAATGCTGGCGTTGACACCCACCCAATCCTTCGCTTCTTGCCACTATGTCATCAACAGAAAGTGATGAAAACAGAAAAGTCAGAACATTTCAAGACAAAATTTCATCCTCAAAACCAAACCAACACCCCACCAGCAGCAGGATTCGGGCGTTCTAAGGCGTCAGATCAGATTACACGAGATATTGAACATGTTGTAGATAAGCACCGGCCGTATGTTTTTCTTTTTCGTTTGGGGTGTTTTTTGTGATTTTTATGTCCGGTTGCTTTTGCCTTTGCTTTTGTTTTTTTCCTACTTTTTTGCTTTTCTGCTTCTTCGCTTGTCTGCTTCTTCGCCTTTCTGCTTCTTGGCTCTGTTTCTTCGCTTTTCCGCTTCTTTGCTTCTCCCCTTCTCTGCTTTACTATGTTCTTTATTCTTCCCTGTTTTTTGTTTGCCTCTCTGCTTTTTTCGTTTTTTGGCAACTGCAGTGAAAAGGCCTGAAGCAGCTCCTAAAACCAGTTAATGAATCAGACCTAAACATGGTAAATAAATCGATCCCAAGGCAAAATACACTTTTGAACGAACCTTAACTAATCATAACTAAACCCTAAGCCAACTCTAAACAATCCCGAACCAACTCTAAATAGATCCTAAGACGAAACACATATTAAAACCCAATCCCAAATCAATCTTCCAACCAACTTTAAATACACCTCAAACCAAGCCTAAATAAATGCTAAACCAGCGCGAAATGCACCTTAACCCACTGTTCTGCGATATTTCATGTGCATATTTTTGTTGTTATTTCTATTATTCTTATTTAATTGCCTGCGGCAAGCCCGCCGGCCATAGCCATTTGGTGCATAGAGACATTTTATATGAGCCTTCGGCGTAGTCGCAGACCGTGGCCTGGACAAAAACAAGGCCAGTGTGTGTGTGTGTAAAAGCATCTGTGCGTCAAAGCTGCGGTGTGTAAAGGCTTCTGTGTGTAAAAGCATTTGTGCGTCAAAGCTGCGGTGTGTAAAAGCTGAGGTGTGTAAAAGCGTCTGTGTGTATAAGCGTCTGTGTGCGTCAAAGCTGCGGTGTGTGAAAGCTTCTGTGTGTGTAAAAGAATCTGTGCGTCAAAGCTGCGGTGTGTAAAAGCTTCTGTGTGAAAAGCATCTGTGCGTCAAAGCTGCGGTGTGTAAAAGCTTCGGTGTGTGTAAAAGCATCTGTGCGTCAAAGCTGCGGTGTGTAAAAGCATCTGTGCGTCAAAGCTGGGTTGTGTAAAAGCTTCTGTGTGTAAAAGCGTCTTTGTGTAAAAGCTTCTGTGTGTAAAAGCCTCTGTGTGTAAAAGCTTCTGTGTGTAAAAGCGTCTGTGTGTAAAAGCTTCTGTGTGTAAAAGCTTCTGTGTGTAAAAGCCTCTGTGTGTAAAAGCTTCTGTGTGTAAAAGCGTCTGTGTGTAAAAGCTGCGGTGTGTAAAAGCTTCTGTGTGTATAGCATCTGTGCGTCAAAGCTGCAGTGTGTAAAAGCTTCTGTGTGTAAAAGCATCTGTGCGTCAAAGCTGCGGTGTGTAAAAGCTTCTGTGTGTAAAAGCATCTGTGCGTCAAAGCTGCGGTGTGTGAAAGCTTCTGTGTGTAAAAGCATCTGTGCGTCAAAGCTGCGGTGTGTAAAAGCTTCTGTGTGTAAAAGCATCTGTGCGTCAAAGCTGCGGTGTGTAAAAGCTTCTGTGTGTGAAAGCTTCTGTGTGTAAAAGCCTCTGTGTGTAAATGCTTTTGTGTAAAAGCGTCTGTGTGTAAAAGCTGAGGTGTGTAAAATCTTTTGTGTGTCCAAGGTTCTGTGTGTAAAAGCTTCTGTGTGTAAAAGCTTCTGTGTGTAAAAGCCTCTGTGTGTAAAGGCTTCTGTGTGTAAAAGCATCTGTGCGTCAAAGTTTCTGTGTGTAAAAGCTTCTGTGTGTAAAAGCTTCTGTGTGTAAAAGCATCTGTGCGTCAAAGCTGCGTTGTGTAAAAGCTTC
This sequence comes from Cladocopium goreaui, assembly GCA_947184155.2. Taxonomy (NCBI): domain Eukaryota; class Dinophyceae; order Suessiales; family Symbiodiniaceae; genus Cladocopium; species Cladocopium goreaui. Next base: position 113,080 of record CAMXCT020002102.1, on the reverse strand, counting down.
TGTGTGTAAAAGCATCTGTGCGTCAAAGCTGCGGTGTGTAAAAGCTTCTGTGTGTGAAAGCTTCTGTGTGTAAAAGCCTCTGTGTAAATGCTTCTGTGTGTAAAAGCGTCTGTGTGTAAAAGCTGAGGTGTGTAAAAGCTTCTGTGTGTAAAAGCTTCTGTGTGTAAAAGCTTCTGTGTGTAAAAGCTTCTGTGTGTAAAAGCATCTGTGTGCACAAGTTTCTGTGTGTAAAAGCTTCTGTGTGTAAAAGCTTCTGTGTGTAAAAGCTTCTGTGTGTAAAAGCTTCTGTGTGTAAAAGCGTCTGTGTGTAAAAGCTTCTGTGTGTAAAAGTTTCTGTGTGTAAAAGCTTCTGTGTGTAAAAGCTTCTGTGTGTAAAAGCATCTGTGTGCACAAGTTTCTGTGTGTAAAAGCTTCTGTGTGTAAAAGCGTTTGTGTGTAAAAGTTTTTGTGTGTAAAAGCTTCTGTGTTTAAAAGCTTCTGTGTGTAAAAGCGTCTGTGTGTAAAAGCTTCTGTGTGTAAAAGCTTCTGTGTGTCAAAGCTTCTGTGTGTAAAAGCCTCTGTGTGTAAATTATTCTGTGTGTAAAAGCGTCTGTGGGTAAAAGCTTCTGTGTGTAAAAGCCTCTGTGTGTAAAAGCGTCTGTGTGTAAAGGGTTCTGTGTGTAGAAGTGTCTGTGAGTAAAAGCCGCTGTGTGTAAAAGCTTCGGCGTGTAAAAGCTTCTGTGGGTAAACGCTTCTGTGCGTAAAAGCGTCTGTGTGTAAAAGCTTTTGTGTGTAAAAGCCCCTGTGTGTAAAAGCTGCTGTGAAAAGCTTCTGTGTGTAAAATCTTTTGTGTGTCCAAGGTTCTGTGTGTAAAAGCTTCTGTGTGTAAAAGCTTCTGTGTGTAAAAGCCTCTGTGTGTAAAAGCTTCTGTGTGTAAAAGCCTCTGTGTGTAAATGCTTCTGTGTGTAAAAGCGTCTGTGTGTAAAAGTGTCTGTGGATAAAAGCTTATGTGTGTAAAAGCTTCCGTGTGTAAAAGCTTCTATGTGTAAAAGCTGCTGCGTGTAAAAGCTGTTGTGTGTGTAAAAGCTTTTGTGTGTAAAAGCTTCTGTGTGTAAAAGCTTCTGGGTGGAAAAAACACTAGAAATCCTTCACTCTGCTGGGGGAGAGCTTTTTGGACGGAAGCCGGGAACGCCTCTATGTGTAAAGGCTTCTGTGTGCAAAAGCTTCTGTGTGCAAAAGCTTCTGTGCGCAAACTTCTGACGAGTCGAAGTCGGAGTAGGCGTCGGAGGAGGCGTAGGAGGGGAGTAGGAGTGGGAGTAGGAGTGGGAGTAGGAGTGGGAGTAGGAGTGGGAGTAGGAGTGGGAGTAGGAGTGGGAGTAGGAGTGGGAGTAGGAGTGGGAGTGGCAGTAGTAGTGGGAGTAGTAGTGGCAGTAGTGGCAGTAGTGGCAGTAGTGGCAGTAGTGGCAGTAGTGGCAGTAGTGGCAGTAGTGGCAGTGGTAGTGGCAGTAGTGGCAGTGGTGGCAGTGGTGGCAGTGGTGGCAGTGGTGGCAGTCAGTAGTAGGCAGTAGTAGTAGTCAGTAGTTCAGTAGTAGCAGTAGTAGGTTAGTAGTAGTAGGTAGTAGTCAAGTAGTAGTAGTAGTAGTAGTAGTAGTAGTAGTAGGGAGGGGGGGGGGAGGGGGAGGGCGAGGGGGAGGGGGTTGATTCAGACGAAGCAAAAACGCGCGGGAAGAGAACAAAGGAACAAGTACAAGCCAAGAACAGAAACAAGTACAAAACAAGAACAGAAACAAGAACAACACCTCACAAACAGACACGCCGGCAGGCCGGCGGATTTTCTTCTTCTTATTATTTATTTTTTATTATTATTATTTATTTTTTGTTATTGCTTTTTTATTAATAATTATTTATTACTTTTATTTTTATTTTTTTTATTATTAATTATTTATTACTTTTATTTTTATTTTTATTATTATTATTAATTATTTATTACTATTATTATTATTATTATTTTTTTTAATTTTAATTATTTATTTTTATTATTATTAATATGTTTTTATATTTTTATCATTATTATTTTTATTCCCCACATCTTTGTGTGGGGTTCTTGTTTTTGGTTCTGCATCCTGTCCACCGCCTCCACCGCCTCCCGCTCCCGTCGCCTCCTCCCGTCACACACAACTTGTCTTCACACTACTTGTCTACACACAACTTCTCCACACACAACTTGTCATCACAAACCTTCTCCACACACAACTTGTCTTGACACACAACTTGTCATCACACAACTTGTCATCACACAACTTGTCTTGACACAACTTGTCCACACACAACTTGTCATCACACAACTTGTCATCACACCACTTGTCTTCACACTACTTGTCCACACACAACTTGTCTTCACACGACTTGTCCACACAACTTGTCTTCACAACTTGTCTTCACAGTACTTGTCCACACACCACTTGTCCTCACACGCCTCCTCCCGTCACACACAACTTGTCTTCAGACTACTTGTCTACACACAACTTCTCCACACATAACTTGTCATCACACAACTTCTCCACACACAACTTGTCTTGACACAACTTGTCCACACACAACTTGTCATCACACAACTTGTCATCACACCACTTGTCACAACTTGTCATCACACCACTTGTCCACACAACTTGTCATCACACAACTTGTCCACACACCACTTGTCATCACACCACTTGTCTTCACACTACTTGTCATCAGACCACTTCTCATCACACCACTTGTCATCACACCACTTGTCATCACACCACTTGTCTTCACACTACTTGTCATCAGACCACTTCTCATCACACCACTTGTCATCACACCGCTTGTCTTCACACTACTTGTCTTCACACTACTTGTCCACCGGGCACCAGCACACAGGCAGAGTCAAGCTGCATCGGTTAGTGCTGTGTGCGCAGCTGCATCGAGTGTTGCCGTCGTTGCCATGTCAGGTTTTGCAGGCGTGGCACTTGTCAACACATGGATCGTCACTTTGCGTGGCAGGCGTGGCACTTATGGCACTGGGTTGGCTCTGGTGGCGCGCTTGGTTCCCAGGCCGCGCTGGGACGCCGCGGCGTTTTGCGTGGCAGGCGTGGCACTTTGTGACATCCACCTTCACTTTGTGTGGCAGGCGTGGCACTTGATGACATGGATCGTCACTTTGCGTGGCCGGCGTGGCACTTGTCAACACATGGATCGTCACTTTGCGTGGTTTGCGCGGCAGGTGTGGCACTTATGGCACTGGGTTGGCTCTGGTGGGGCGCTTGGTTCCCAGGCCGCGCTGGGACGCCGCGGCGTTTTGCGTGGCAGGCGTGGCACATTGTGACACCCACCTTCACTTTGTGTGGCAGGCGTGGCACTTGATGACATGGATCGTCACTTTGCGTGGCCGGCGTGGCACTTGTAAACACATGGATCGTCACTTTGCGTGGTTTGCGCGGCAGGTGTGGCACTTATGGCACTGGGTTGGCTCTGGTGGCGGGCTTGGTTCCCAGGCCGCGCTGGGACGCTGCGGCGTTTTGCGTGGCAGGCGTGGCACTTTGTGACATCCACCTTCACTTTGTGTGGCAGGCGTGGCACTTGATGACATGGATCGTCACTTTGCGTGGCAGGCGTGGCACTTGATGACATGGATCGTCACTTTGCGTGGCAGGCGTTTTGCGTCGCAGGCGTGGCACTTTTGGCACTGGGTTGGCTCTGGTGGCGCGCTTGGTTCCCAGGCCGCGCTGGGACGCCGCGGCGTTTTGTGTGGCAGGCGTGGCACTTTGTGACATCCACCTTCACTTTGTGTGGCAGGTGTGGCACTTGATGACATGTATCGTCACTTTGCGTGGCAGGCGTGGCACTTGCAGGCGTGGCACTTGCAGGCGTGGCACTTGTCAACACATGGATCGTCACTTTGCGTGGCAGGCGTGGCACTTATGGCACTGGGTTGGCTCTGGTGGCGCGCTTGGTTCCCAGGCCGCGCTGGGACGCCGCGGCGTTTTGCGTGGCAGGCGTGGCACTTTGTGACATCCACCTTCACTTTGTGTGGCAGGCGTGGCACTTGATGACATGGCAGGCGTGGCGCTTTGTGACATCCACCTTCACTTTGTGTGGCAGGCGTCGCGCTTGATGTCACTTTGCGTGGCAGGCGTGGCACTTATGGCACTGGGTTGGCTCTGGTGGCGCGCTTGGTTCCCATACATACATACATACATACATACATGCATACATACATACATACATACATACAGACATACATACTACATGCATACACAACTTACTCATACCGGTCTATACGTGGATGTTATTGCGAAAGAGCTGGCGCTGTCTGAGGCGACTTGATGTTATTGGATTAGTGTGTTCAGTATTGTTTGTCTAGCTGGCCTTCTATTTGGATGCAACTCATTCACCTGGTTGCATACGCCAATCCTTCACCATCTCTTTTCTCTTTCATGTTTCCCCATGCTATCTTTACCTTTCTTTTGCTGCTTGTTTGAAGAAGTTGACATGTGGGGTTATCCGGTTCTTTTATTATTATTATTATTAATTTATTTTTATTATTATTATCATTTTCAAAATTATTTTATTATTAATATTATTATTTTGGCTTTCTTTTTTTTTACTATATTATAATTATATAAATTCATTTATTTTTGACATGGGTGTATTATCAATGAACATGTCTATGTATGTGCATGTGTGCGTGCGCGAGGCAAGCAGGTACATATAAACATTTGTCCATACTCTCTTCTCATGAGCGATTAGTGGGATGTTGTGTGAAGTTCGGGCGGATGTGTGACTTCATTTGCCATTCTGCAGCGGCGCAGGTGGTGATCTTCTCATCAATTTCTTCGATGATCATCATGGCAGTGTGTGCCCTCTTCCACCGTGCCGCCATGGGCGGCAACTCTGAGTATGCGGTCTTCAACCTTGGCAGGACCACTGCGCGGGCCACTACATGACGAGAGAGTTCACCTTTACTCGCCGGTCTCCCACAGTGCAATAATTGTGTATGACAGCAGTATGACATAGAAAATAAACAGTGCTTGTTCGTGGCATGAATGCGATGTAGGGGCTGATAAATGCATTGATAGATAGATGGCCAAACAGGATTCAGTCTTTCCCAGACATTGTTTTTTCGCCATGGACATCATTTTTCTGCCATCCCAAACATTAAAAACATCATCATGTTGTGATGGTGGTGGTGTCGATCAAGATGTTTTCTTTTGTCACGAACCATTTTGACGCTTGCGAAGTTGATTTCACGAAGTCTGCTGCGAAAAGTTGAGGTGATACATATGTTTCCCGTCCGTCTGCAGTTTCATCTTTTTCGTGACGCCAGTTATGATTACGATACGACGTTCCAATACGTTCCATTCAAAGCCATCACCTTTGGCTGGTTGTGAGTGGTGATGCTTGCAGACCAGTGGTTGGTTTGCACAGTAAGCAGTTGGCATGGCATACTGGTATGTCATATGTGTAGCTTGCGAGGACCCCAAATCCTGACGTCCTGGCGCAGAAGATGAAGGCACCTTTTGCAGTCTTGTAGAATTCGCTATGGTTGAACTTCTCGAGGCGCTTATCGTGCTACTCGTAGAGTCAACCATCGTTCTAGATTAAATATGCCGGGGGCACTTCATGATACGGAACCATACATGCCGCGTCCAAGTATAGGGGCTGTCTCCACCCACCTGGAATGATCACCTGCATGCCTGATTCATCATGACTGACAGCGAAAGGGGAAACATCGAAACATCGAGGTGCCACTTTCCGGTTGACTCGTTGACGTCAGCGGTCAGCAGTGATACCGATCCCATGATCGCTGGGCAATGCAACTGTCAGGAAATGGCGGAACTGCTGGGCCAAATGGAGACGAAGGACGTGGCCCCAGCTGCCACGCCGGAAAACCTCAATCGATACCCTCACTTGTGGCTCAGGGAGACTTAGGCACACAGTCATGATAGTCATCCAAAGTAGGCAGGATGTTGTTGGAACATGTGTTGGCGGAACCATTCGGATTGGCACACTCAGATGAAGCGACTTTTTGATCCATTGTGCAAACCACCTAGCTTTTGCACCTAGGAGGTTGAGAAGGCATTCGATGCGCTGGCAGTCTTTGACACCAGGTGGTTGGAGCAGAATCTTTCAATGATTCTCAGTGTCTTTTCCTCACCGAAGATTTCAGGAACATGTCAGACAGGGACGCTGCTTAGACTTAGTGACCACATTTGACCGGTTCTATTTACTGGATTCTAGACTGGGAGTCTACAACTTGAGCCTTTCACAGGCGCATCATGAACTTTATGACGATGATGTCCGCAGAAGTCCTTACTGGGCGCTCCGACTTGGCTTACGGAACCAGAGTTCCTCGGCAGTGTCTTCTGCCGTCTTGGATCTCTCTAGGTGTGCCACAATAGACCGCTTTACATATTTATATATATATATTTATATACATACATATATAGCCTGCATCATGCCGTATTCATATTCATGCCAGATCATGCCACATCTACCAGTAGAGCCCGGGCAAGGCGGGTGACGGAAGTTTCGACAGGGGCGAGGCAGGTAGGCTATAAAGAAAAGGGAGAGCCTACAGGGACAAGCCTGACCGCCTGGTTGCCACGGCCGTTCACTGTGTCAGCTCTTGGAACTCTTTCTCTTTGACATTTCTTTCTCTCGGCATCCTTTTCTGATGATGCCATTTTCTCTTGATTCGGTTTTCACTTGTCATCTCTGATTCTTGACAGCCCTTCCTGTTGCCCGCTGTTTGTCTAGACGTTTCCCCTGACATCTTTTTCTACCGATGCCACTTTGTCTTGATCCTGTTTGCCCTTGTCATCTCTGAATCTTGCCTTGACAGCTCCTCTTGTTGACAGCTCTGAAGCCCAAGACCTGACACACTCTTCTCTCCTGCCAGACTTTTTTCAACACTCGTCTCTCCTGACAAACTTCTTTCCCTACTCTCTTCACTTCGCTACAGTACATTGGTCGCTTGTGACCCTATTCACTGTTTCTACGTTTTGAACCATAAAAAATAGGGTCGCAAAGTGACCAAGTGTGCTTGGAGTCCCACGCCTGTCACATAAAGTAACTGTGTCCCTTTGTGGTCGCTTGTGACCCTATTCGTGCCCGAAGTTCCATTTTTGAAGGAAGTCTCGCAGAAAAGCTTTGTTTTTGAGTTTCGAAGCTTCATTTTTGAAGGAAGTCTCGCAGAAAAGCTTTGTTTTTGAGTTTCGAAGCTTCATTTTTGAAGGAAGTCTCGCAGAAAAGCTTTGTTTTTGAGTTTCAAAGCTCCATTTTTGAAGGAAGTCTCGCAGAAAAGCTGCGTATTAGAGCTTCGAAGCTTTGTTTTTGAAGGAAGTCTCGCAGAAAAGCTTCGTTTTAGAGCTTCGAAGCTCCATGTTTTAAGGAAGTCTCGCAGAAAAGCTTCGTTTTCAAGCTTTCAACTTGAATCTGAAATCAAATTTAAAATCTATTGATTTTCAAACCAATTGAATCTCAAACCATTTGAAGTTGAAATAAATTGAAATTGAAATCAATTGAAGTTGAAATCAATTGAATCTCAAATCAGTTGAATCCCAAAGCAATTGAGTTTCAAAGCAGTTGACTTTCAAATCAATTGAATCTGAAATCAATTGAAATTCAAATCAATTGAATTTCAAATCGTTGACTCTCACATCAATTGAATTTCGCACTTCACTCCTATAGGCTTCTTATCTTGGAAACTTCCGCCACCGCCTCGTGCGGTAGATGTGTTATCTCAACTCTACCACTTTCGCCTTGCCACACATGTGTCAAGTCCCGATGTGTACTTCTAAATTAAAAGCCACCCTTTTTCGCCTTGCTACACATGTCCCAAGTCTCGATGTGTACTTCATCTCAACTCTACCATTTTCGCCTTGCTACACATGTGTTAAGTCCCGATGTGTACTGTACTTCTAATCTAAAATCTACCCTTTTTTGCCTTGCTACACATGTCTCAAGTCTCGATGTGCACTTCTTATTCAAAATCCACCCCCTTTTCGTCTTGCTACACATTTTCGCGCAATCCAAGCCAGTTGATCAGCAAGGACTTAGATGACGTGGTCACGGTAAACCAAGAATCGTGTAATTCTGTGCATCTGTTTCCTGCTGTGTTGTGGAAGTGTATTTGCAAACGCAGAATGTTTAGACTTTGGAAGACATGTGGCCGCTGCCTTTTCAGATGGGTTGGCCGCGGAGACTACCTCAAGGGGATCTGGACCTGGAAGACTTGCGACAGCGGGAAATGGCAGGCTTGAGATACGAGTAGTACCGCACAAGGCGGTATTAAATGCTACCTACCTACCTACCTACCTACCTACCTACCTATACCTCTACCTGCCTGCCTGCCTGCCTACCTACCTAGCTACCTAGCTACCTAGCTACCTAGCTACCTAGCTACCTAGCTACCTAGCTACCTAGCTACCTAGCTACCTAGCTACCTACCCTACCTACCTACCTACCTAATCTATCTATCTATCTACCTACCCTAGCTACCTACCTAACCTACCTACCACCTAATCTATCTATCTATCTATCTATCTATCTATCTATCTGTGTTCCACCTACCCTATCTATCTATCTTCTATCCATCGATCTATCTATCTATCCTATCTATCTATCTGTGTGTCCACCTACCTAATCTATCATCTCTCTATCCATCGAATCTATCTATCCTATCTTCATCTGTGTGTCCTACCTACCTATCTATCTATCGATCTATCTAATCTCATCCATCCCATCCATCTATGGCCCTATCTAGCTATCTACCTTTGAATCATTGAAGTTGGAAATCAAGTTGAATCTCAAAATCAGTTGAATCCCAAAGCAATTGAGTTTCAAAGCAATTGACTTTCAAATCAATTGAATCTGAAATCAATTGAAATTCAAATCAGTTGAATTTCACAGCAGGTGCCTCTCAGATCAATTGAATTTCGCACTTCACTCCTATAGGTTTCTTATCTTTGGAATCTTTAAATAAAGAAATAGAATGGAGACCATGGTTTAGTGGAACGCAGGGGGGGGAAGTTTAAATAAGGAAGTAGAATGGAGACCATGGTATAGTGGAACGCAGGGGGGTTCAGTTTAAATAAAGAAGTAGAATGGAGACCATGTTTTAGTGGAACGCAGGGGGGGGAAGTTTAAATAAGGAAGTAGAATGGAGACCATGGTATAGTGGAAAGCAGGGGGGGAAGTTTAAATAAAGAAGTAGAGTGGAGACCGTTGTATGGTGGAACGCCGGGGGGGGGAGTTTAAATAAAGAAGTAGGAGACAATGGTTTAGTGGAACGCAGGGGGGGAAGTTTAAATAAAGACGTAGAGTGGAGACCATGGTATAGTGGAACGCAGGGTGGGGAAGTTTAAATCAAGAACTAGAATGGAGACAACGGTTTAGTGGAACGCAGGGAGGGAAGTTTAAATAAAGAAGTAGAATGGAGACAATGGTTTAGTGGAACGCAGGGGGGGGAAGTTTAAATAAGAAGTAGAATGGAGTACAATGGCTTAGTGGAACGAGGGGGGAAGTTTAAATAAA
>CAMXCT020002102.1:62500-103440 GCA_947184155.2 Cladocopium goreaui | reverse complement strand
AATAGAGACCATGGTTTAGTGGAACGCAGGGGGGGGAAGTTTAAATAAAGAAGTATAATGGAGACAATGGTATAGTGCAACGCAGGGGGGGAAGTTTAAATAAAGAAGTAGAATGGAGACAATGGTTAGTGAAACGCAGGGGGGGAAGTTTAAATAAAGAAGTAGAATGGAGACCATGGTTTGTTGGAACGCAGGAGGGGGGTAGTTTAAATAAAGAAGTAGAATGGAGACCATTGTATGGTGGAACGCAGGAGGGGGGAAGTTTAAATAAAGAAGTAGAATGGAGACAATGGTTTAAATAGTGGAACGCAGGCGGGGGAAGTTTAAATAAAGAAGTAGAATAGAGACCATGGTTTAGTGAAACGCAGGGCGGGAAGTTTAAATAAAGAAGTAGAATGGAGACAATGGTTTAGTGGAACGCAGGGGGGGAAGTTTAGATAAAGAAGTAGAATGGAGACAGTGGTTTAGTGGAACGCAGGGGGGGGAAGTTCAAATAAAGAAGTAGAATGGAGACAATGGTATAGTGGAAAGCAGGGGGGGGAAGTTTAAATAAAGAAGTAGAATGGAGTCCATGAAATAGTGGAACGCATTAAATGAAGAAGTAGAATGGAGACAATGCTTTAGTGGAACGCAGGGGGGGAAAAGTTTAAATAAAGAGGTAGAATGGAGTCCATGGTATAGTGGAACGCAGGGGGGGAAGTTTAAATAAAGAAGTAGAATGGAGACAATGGTTTAGTGGAACGCAGGGGGGGAAGTTTAAATAAAGAAGTAGAATGGAGACCATTGTATTGTGGAACGCAGGGGGGGGGTGTAAATAAAGGGATAGGGTCGCAGGTGACCGGATAATAGGGTCGCAAGTCGCCGGGTAGAATAGGGTCGCAAGTGACCGGATAATAGGGTCACAAGTGACCATGTTACCTTCGCTACTCCCTTCACTCCCCTTCACTCCCCTTTTCTCTTCCTGTCCCTACTCTTGTCACTTTCCTCATTTCTTCACATTCCTACTCTCGCTACTCCCCTCTCTTCCCTAGTCTCTTTACTTCCCTCCGTTCACTTCCCCACTTTCTTCAATTCCCCACTCTCTTTACTTCTCTTTTCATGCTCCTACTCTTTTCACTTCTCTCTTCTTTTCACTCTTCGCTTCCCTATTTTATGCGCTTCTTCGCTCTGCTTACTCTTCACTTCCCCTCTCTCTTCATTCCCGTCTCTCTTCGCTTCCCCACTCTTTGCTTTGAGACTTCTTTGCTGCGAGACTTCTTCGCTGTCCGATTTCTTTGCTGTGAGACTAATTCGTCCGATTTCTTTGCTGTGAGACTTCTTTGCTGTGGGACTTCCTTGCTGTGAGATTTCTTTGCTGTGAGACGGCTTTGCTGTGGGACTTATTTGCTGTGAGACTTCTTCACTGTCCGATTTTCTTTGCTGTGGGACTTCTTCTTTGTCCGGTTTTCTTTGCTGTGAGACTTCTTTGCTGTGGGACTTCCTTGCTGTGATCTTCTGTCCTGTGAGACTCTTTGCTGCAATGTTCTTTGCTGTGGGACTTCTTGGCTTTAAGACTTCTTTGCTTCTTTGCTGTGATGCTGCTTTGCTGTGAAACTTCTTTGCTGTGGGACTTCTTTGCTGTGATTTTTTTGCTGTGATTGTGCTTGCTGTGAGGCTTCTTTGCTGTGAGACTTCTTTGCTGCGAGTTTTTTGCTGTGAGACTTCTGGGCTGTAAGACTTCTTTGCTTCTTTGCTGTGAGGCTTCTTTGCTGCGTTTTTTCTGCTGTGATTATGCTTTGCTGTGAGGCTTCTTTCCTGTGAGGCTTCTTTGCTGCGAGTTTTTTTGCTGTGAGACTTCTTGGCTGTATGATTTCTTTGCTTCGTTGCTCAGAGACTTCTTTGCTGTGAGGCTTCTTTGCTGTGAGAGTTCTTTGCTGTGATTCTTCTTTGTTGTGATTCTTCTGTGCTGTAAGACGTCTTTGCTCTGAGACTTCTTTGCTGTGAGATTTCTGTGCTGGTTCCCTCATTGTCTCTGCCCCTAAACCGCTCTTGGGGCTACACTTGTTCGAGAGATGATCTTAGAATAGGGGCGGGTGATGAGATGGGCTTAAGGTGCCACGCAGGTCGCACAAACCAAGTGTTGCACAGGTTATCGTAAACCTTCGTTGTGATAATGGCAAGTTTCATTTTTTGAGGGAAGTCTCGCACGAAAGCTTCGCTTTCACATCTTCAACTATCACTTTTTGAGGGAAGTCTTGCACAAAAGCTTCGTGTTCACATCTTCCACTTTCACTTTATGAGGGAAGTCCCCGTCTCGCACGTGCACGTGTCAGAGGACGTTCCCTTTCTGGTGCGCATGTGAAAGGACGTGAACACCCCTCCCCACCCTTCCCCACCCCACCCTTCCCCACCCCACCCACCTCACCCACACCCCAGATGCGCATGTTGATGAATATGAGTCATTGTGACTGAACGTCATTATTTGGTGCACGTGTCAGTGAAGGTTCCCATTCTGGTGCGCATGTGACAGGACGTTAACATCCACCCCACCCCACCCCACGCCCCACCCCACCTTACCCCACACCACCCCAGATGCGCATGTTGTTTCTATGATTTTATGTGATATTTCTCCGCGATATTCTTCCTATATGGTGCCACGATAGTTCCCCCTTTCCGAACCTAAAGGATCCCTCCCTTCAGAAGTATGTTTCTATGTAATATTTTTCCTATATTGCGCCATGATCGTTGCCCTACAACCTAAAGGGTCGTGGCCCTGAGAAATATGTTTCTATGTGAGAGCTTAGGGGCGCAGGTGGTCGGTTTTCAGGGGCGCAGATGATTGGAACTTACCTCGAAGTTTAGGATCGATTTTTAGGGACGCAGATGATGGGCCTCTTTGCTGTGACTCTTCCTCGCTGCGAATCTTCTTTGCTGTGATACTTCTCTGCTGTGGGACTTCATTGTGGTACTTATTTGCAGTGGGGCTTCTTTGCTGTGGGACTTCTTCGCTGTGGGGCTTCCTTGCTGTGGGATTTCTTTGCTGTGCGATTTCTTTGCTGTGAGGCTTATTTGCCGTGATTCTTCTTTGCTTTGAGACTTCTTTTACTGTGAGACTTCTTCGCTGTCCGATTTTCTTTGCTGTGAGACTTCTTTGCTGTGAGTTTTCACTCACTTCAAATCTCCTTAAAACGGGAGTGTAGACTTCTCAACTTCCTTTTGGCCAATATATATATATATACATACACTATATAGACATTTTTTCAACCGGTAGTACCGCACAAGGCGGTGGCAGAAGTTTCAAATATTGGTTGTTGTGATGAATCACGGATGGCAGAGCGAATCCACTGATGGACCGAAAGGTGGTTGGAGTCCGAGTTGTTTTTTTTTGGAGTGGTTGCAATGGTTGCAGTGGTCACCTCACCACAATTGCTAGATCTATCTATCTGTCTATCTGTCTATCTGTCTATCTATCTGCAAGCTTGAAAACGAAGCTATTCTGCGAGACTTCCTCAGTTGTTGACCTTGACAGCATCAAAAAAGAAGCAGGTCTGCAAGACTTCCGCTGTTTTTCAACTTGACAACGTCAAAAACGAAGCAATTCTGCGAGACTTCCTCAATTTTCGGAGTTGTCAACATCAAAAACAATGCAATTCTACGAGACTCCCTTCAAACATGGAAAGTTGAGTGCAAAGCCAACGGCCTCGTACCAATGCGATTTTTCCATTCCACCTGTCTGAAGTACATTGAAGTACTGCGCCTGCAACGAAAAAGTGACGCCAGGTCATACGAAGTGCTGCACCTGTCACCCAAATCATCTTCCCAAAACTGAAGATCTGACGCTCCAAAATGCAACCCCTCTCAGGAAATCAGCGCCCGGACCTCCTAACAGCTCTGATGAACATGTCTCTTGTACTGCGCTTGCCACACAAAATACATTTTTGCAGATCCCCTTCAAATGTCCCACGCCTGCCAATGCTTTTGGAACTGCTACAAAACCCTCACGTTTTGCTCACTCTTGGGAAGGTGCAGAATCCCTTGCAACCTGCTACACCAAGCGACACCTGAACGTCCAAAAGTGGCCCGAGCATGGTGGTGCGTTTAGTTTTTTTTAATGTCTCTAACATTTTGACTTGGAAATGTGCTTCGCGGCACAACGCGGTGCCCTTTTTCGACGTGTCAACTTCCAAAAGTGCTCCGAGAATAGTGTGTTGTACATTTTGACTTGGAAATGTGCTACGCGCCACAACGGCGTGCAAGTTTCAATATCTCAACTTCCAAAAGTGCCTCAAGCCTGCTGTGTTTTGCACATTTTGGCTTCGAAATGTGCTTCGCGCCACAACAGCGTGCAATTTTTCATTTCTCATCTGGCCAGATGGCTCCGCACCCGCCGCTTTAGCGAGCCTACTTTTCGACCCTCCGAAGCCACAAATCATTGGAAAAACACGGTGTTTCGCGACTTTGCTACCTTTTCGCGCACCTGCATCTTCCGTCTTTGCCTCTTTCTCTTCTCTGATCTTCTTTCTTCTTCTCTTCTCTTCTCTTCTCTTCTCTTCTCTGACTCTTCCCACCTCTGCTTTTTCATTTGTCCATATTGTCGGAAGTTTGACTTCTAAATTTCCTTCGATGGTTTATGTCTATTTATGTGCAAGAATTGTAATTATTTAAAACATATGAAAAAAAGAGACAGAAAACCATGGAAACATTGATGAAAACATGCACAAATCGATGAACATTATAGAAAATCGATGAAAACGATGGGAAAATCGATGGAAACCATGGAAAAATCGATTGATGCATTGGAAAAATCGATGAAACCATGGAAAAGCAAATGAACAATGCAAATGAGAAACTGCTCCAAAGATTGCATGTGTTAGTAGCTCCAAAATGTAGCAAATGACACAGGAAAAACACCCCACACTGAAACACGAAAAAAAACTACATCAAAAAAATCTGCACCTTATACGATTACTTGGCAAAAAAAACCTAGAAGTTCCGAGTGCAAATTGAAATCACTAGTTATTCGGTTTCATTTAAGTTCATGTCTAGTGCGAGCGCTAAAAGTTGGGTCCGCACGCTAATTATGGCAAATTTGAAAGAAACAAAAGGCAACATTTTGCTGCTTGCATTCGCGAACGGGCACCGAACTCATTTTGAACGCATTCTGAACGGGTTTTGAACTCATCGGAACGGGTACAGGTTTGAATGGGTACGGCTACGCAAAATTGGTGTCTCTTTTGAGGATGGATTTGAACGGGCTTGAACGCACCTGACACTGAATGCACTTCAAGTAGGTCAACGGTTTCGAAGTCATTTTCTTAGGGCACCTTAAAAATTTTAGTGAATTTCTAGGGCACAGAGCAAATAACTAGTTGCCCTAGGAATTCTTAGGTTTCATGTTTAGCAGGTATATATCATATATGTAGATATGCACACATGACAAGTTTGTACCCATATTTGTTTCTATACCTGAAGAAACTTCATGGTTATTTTTTCCGTCTTTGCACTACGCAAAAGGAGTTGATTTTTTGTACACATACACATGCACTGACACTACATGATACAAATTTGTCCACATATTAATATGATGCTTCTACATTTCACATTACTACCAGCAGTATCACCCCAAGACGCACCCTCAGAGACGCCGCCGCCGCTGGGTGGGCGGCGGTGGGTCGTGGATGGGTGGCTGGTGTAGTTGGTGGGTGCAGGTGGTGGGTGTCGGTTGGTGGGGTGGTGACTGTGGTGTAAAACATCCACTTGTCCCTTGAAGCTACAGTCTCCCACATGGCGTTGGCAACTCTTGTTCCTTCAGAAAGCATGTCTTTGCACCATCTTGTGCATCCATTTCATATCTGTAGAGGTAAAAACCAGCAGCTACGGCTGGTGAATGTAAGAAGATCCGATTGTGGGGGGAACACAATCACTTTGACCAATTCCGCAATGTCTGCTAGTCAATCTGCTGACATTCAAATGCCCTTGTGGGGTCAAGCCACCCTTGCTCTTTGGGCAGCTCCTTACTGATCCCATGACATGGTTCAACGTAGCTGTGATCTCAAGATTGGGCTTTGACAGCGGGCCTTTCGCAAAATCACGAAAGCTTTAAATAGCAAGGTATTGACAGGGGCTGGAATCGCAGGTCACTTTTCTTTGAAGCAGCTTTGCCGGACATCGGCGCCTTCTCGTCGTCGTCAACATCCTCGGCGTCCTCATCATCCTCATCATCCTCATCACCATCACCATCACCATCATCATCATCATCATCATCACCGTTAAATTCCACTTAATACTCCACTTCGTATCTCCCAATTCTTCACCCCTCTTTCACCATGCCTTCCTCCTTTTCCCTATACCTTCCCAGCTTTCGTCCCTACTCCTTCCCCTCAAGTCGTGGCCCAAGAGTTTTCCCAGCTCATCAGCCAAGGTCAGCTCCGCTTCCTTCCAGGCCAAGGCCAAGGCCACCCAGGAAGAGGTGAAACCGGCCGAGGGAGGCGCCACAGCGACTGTGTGATGCTTGGTGGCAATAGTGGAAGATGATTGGGCGACAGAAATTGGATTATGACGGTCATGACATAGCTTATTTTGGTGGGAAAACCCCATATGATTGCAAATTCAAAGCAGATTTAATTAAGTCCCCAAAGATGGAGCATTCCACAATCAAAGGAAAGTTTCTTTGAGGAAACGCCGAGTTATGGATTTTCACATTCTCACACTAGCCCAAAGATCATTGTGTCCAATGGGCAACTGCGTTAAGAGATGATTATAAGTCACATTTTCATTCGTCCAAAGATCATTGTGTCCAGTTGGCACCTGCGTTAAGAGATCATTGAGTCACAGTCTCACTAGCCCAAAGGTCATTGTGTCCTGTGGGCACCTGCGTGAAGTAGAGAAGAGGTAGAGTAGAGAAGAGGTAGAGTAGAGGCAGACTAGAGGTAGAGTAGAGGTAGAGGTAGAGGTAGAGGTAGGGGCAGCGGTAGAGGTAGAGTAGAGATGAGTTAGAGTAAGTAGAGAAGAGTAGAGTAGAGTAGCGTGGAGCAGAGTAGAGTAGAGTAGAGTAGCGTAGAGCAGGGTAGAGTAGAGTAGAGTAGAGTAGCGTTCGAGTAGAGTAGAGTAGAGTAGGGTAGAGTAGGGTAGAGTAGAGCAGAGTAGAGTAGAGTAGAGTAGCGTGGAGTAGAGTGGACTAGAGTAGGACAGAGTAGAGTAGAGTAGAGTAGAGTAGAGTAGGGTGTAGAGTAGAGTAGAGTAGGGTAGGGTAGAGTAGAGTAGAGTAGAGCAGAGATGTGCAGAGAAGAGTAGAGAAGAGAAGAGAAGAGTAGAGTAGAGTAGAGCATGTTCCTGCTTAGGGAAAGGAAGTGCTTTTGGGTCATGTGTTGCGAATCTGATTGTGTTTTGCAACTCAGTCTCTGCGGATCACACTGGAACTGCTACATCAAAGCTGACATTTGAATGAATGTTAGGATTTGTACGACACATTGTGCTTTCTCGAGCAAACTATTGGAAGTGAGGCTTCCAGGTGACTTACTTTCTTTCTCTGTTGAGTTTGCGTGTGTTGAGGTGCCTTGGAACTGCTGCAACAAAGCGACTTAGGTCATGTGTTGCGATGCTTTTGTGTTTTGCAACTCAGTCGTTGCAGGTCGCAGTGGGACTGCTCAATGACGTGTTTTGAATGTTTTAGGATTTGGACGAAACTGTGTGTTTTTTCAAGTAAACGGGTTTCGTTGCGGAGAAAGTTGTCTCGCTTGCGCGACGGGGTTAGGCATCGTCGCACTAGAGTCAAATCTTTCTCGAACGGCTTTGGAATTGGAAGTGAGGCTTCGAGGTGACTTTCTGTCTTTCTTTCTTTCTCTGCTGAAGCTGTGCTACTTGGTGCATTGGAACCGCTGCATGAAAGCGACTTGTTCTTAAGTCATGTTTTGCGATGCTTTTGTGTTTTACAGCTCAGTCGTCGCAGGTCGCAGTGGAACTGTGGAACTGTTTTACATCAGAGCTGAGATTTGAATGTTAAGATTTGGACGAAACAGTGTATTTTTTCGATTTTTTTCGGGTAAACAGAGGTTTCGTTGCGGAGAAAAGTTGGCTCGCTTGCGCGACGGGTTTTAAGCTAGTTTGGACGGCGCTGGCATTGGAAGTGAGGCTTCCAGGTGACTTTTTGTTTTTGGTTGTTGACGCTTTGCTATAATGTGTTTTGCCCCGCAGTCTCTGCAGATCGTAGTCGGGTGGCTGCTTAAAGGCTTCTCGCTGCTGCGGCTGCGTGGTACTAGTATTGTGTTTTGCACCCGAGAATCGTAAATCGCATTGTAGTGGCTGCATGACGGTGACGGATGGTGCTTTGGTAGCAAATCTTTTTTGCATTTTGGGGCTGATTTTCCTTTTAAAGTTCCTTTTAAAAAGCATTTCAAAATTGTCTGTCTTTTTTCCGCTTTGGTGTCGAGATCCAGCTTTGGAGCTGCAGCTTCTGCTGAGCCTGCTGCCGTTGCGCGTAGTTCTTTTGCGTTTTGCAGCTACTGTCTATAGATCGCAGTGGAATGGCTGCAAAAGCTTCTTGCTGCTGCGGCTGTGTGCGTAATACTATTTGCGGCTGAGAGTCGTAAATCGTAGTGGAGTGGCTGCATCAAGGGTGCGATGGTGATTTGGCAGCAACTTTTTCTCCATTTTGGCACTGATTCCATCTAAATTCTTATTAAACTTAAAAAGCGCTTCAAAATCGTCATTTTTCCGCTGTGGCGCTGAGATCCGGTTGGACTGGAGCTGCAGTTTCTGATGCGGCTGCGTGAAGTTCTATTGCGTTTTGCAACACAGTGTTTGCAGATCGCAGTGGAATAGCTGCGTCAAGGTTCCTCGCTGCTGCGGCTGCGCGTGGATTTTTTTTAATCTTTTGCATAGGCTTCTCGCTGATGCGGCTGCGTGCGGAATATATACAGCTGAGAGTCGTACATCATATTGCAGTGGCTGCACCAAAAGTGCGATGGTGATATGGCAGCAGTTGTTTTTTTTCCATTTTGGCGCTGCCTTTATAAAATTCCTTTATTGTAAAAAGCGCTTCAAAAATCGTCATTTTTCCGCTTTGGCGCCGAGGCCCGGTTTTGGCTGTAATTTCTGTTGCCATGCAGGTTAAAGTTTCATTGTGTAAAGGCTGGCTTTGTGTAAAAGCTTCTCTGCATAAAAGCTTCTTTGTGTAAAAGCTTCTCTGTGTAAAAGCTTCTCCATGTGAAAGCTTCTGCGTAAAAGCTTCTCTGCGTAAAAGCTCCTTTGTGCAAAAGGTTGTCAGTGTAAAACCTTGCTCTGTGTAAAAGCTCCTCTGTCTGTGTCAAAAGTTTCTCTGTGTAGAAGCTTCTCTGTGTAAGAGCTTTCTCTGTGTAAATTTTTTTTGTCTGTAAAAGTTTCTCGGTGTAAAAGCTGCTCTGTGTAAAAGCTTGCTCTGTGTAGAAGCTTGCTCTGTTTAAAAGCTCCTCTGTGTAAAAGTTTGCTGCGAAGAGGTGGACAGAGAGTACAGTCGTTGAGAACAGTTGACAAGAAGTGAGAAGTCGTGAGAAGAGTTGAGAAGAGGTGGCAAGATCTGAAAAGAGGTGCAGAGATCGTTGAACAAGAAGACGAACTCAGAGAACAGCTGAGAAGATGTGAGGCTTCGCTGCATCTCCTATAGGCAAACCTTGTCTTTGGATCCCATATTCCTTCGATTTGGAAACTTTTGCCACCCGCCTCGCGCGGGTTCTTCTTGTATACTTTATATATATATATATATAATCCCCCTTGGAATTCCCCCTAGGAAATGGCGGGCCTGGGCCCCACGATTACTTAGCAATTTGGATTTTATGGGTTTTCCATCTTTGACCACTTGCATTCTTTAGAGGCATATTGGTCGCTATTTGACCTCATCTAATGGAAGTTTCCATTTTTTTGAGTTCCGGGTTATCATCCGGGACCACCTCTAAATTTGCAATTTCCCATTCTTTAGACACCAGTTGTGCGTTTTCAAAAAACGAAGTTCCATTTTTTAGAGCACATTGGTTTAATGACATCACAAGGCCCTCCATTTTATAGAACTCACTGGTTCAATGACATCAAGGGGTATGTGCTGGGGCCCTCCATTTATACACAAAAACGTGCGGAAACACTGACATATCATAAACAGTTATAAAATATTATAAATCTCTAAAGAATGGTGGTCCAAGATCTTGAAATACAAACAAAATTTTCACATAATTTTACAACTTCTCTGTTCACCATTTCCTAGGGAAAAATAAAGGAAAAAATGAAATAAAGCACTTTTCAAGCCAATCACCGGTTCTTCCATTTTATAGACATGCCTCTGTTTGTAGGACCCTCGGAGGTTCCATTCTATAGAGATTGGGGCTCCATTCTATAGAGATTTGTTATGATATGTTAGTCCGGTCCCTCCATTCTATAGAGCTTGGGGTTCCATTCTTTAGATGTCCCACTTCTAGCCCCCCCCCCTGGGTCCACTAAAGAACTGACCCACCCACCCTTTTTACTTAATCCAGAGGAGGATTATATATATATTATATAATATATATATATTATATATATTATATATATATATATTATATATATTATATATATATAGATATATAGAGACTAAAATCATCTAAAATGGTGAGTGAATGACTGGTGACTGAGCGGCCCAATGACTGAGTGATTCACTGAGTGACTGAGTGAAGCGTGCGTGTATGTGTGTATCAGTGCATGAGTAAGTGTGACTGATGGACTGACGGACGGACGGTGACGGACTGACGGACTGACGGACGAACTCACGGACTGACGGACGGACGGGCGGACGGGCAGACGGACGTGACTGATGGAGCGTGTGAGTGCGCGCGCGCGCGTGTGTGTGAGCCTGTGATCATATGGCCTCGTGCGTGTGAGTGTGAGTGTGCGCGAGTGAGTGAGCGTGTCTCTGCGAGCAAGCGAGTGAGCGGGCGAACGTGTGAGTGAGTGAATCAGTGAGTTAGCGTTGAGCTGACCTCAATTGAGTTGTTTTGGGGTTGACTTGAGCCAATTAGATTGAGTGAAAGATCGAGCTGGTGAGTCAGTGATTGGGTTGGTTTTTCTGCGCGTGCCCACAGCTCTGAAATTTGAAGGCAAAAAGGGATGAAAAATAAATAGTTCTGCGTGCTTACTTGTAGCTGGTTGTAGTGACTTGCGTGAACTCTTGTGAAAGTGATTTGCGTTTATTTGTTTGGGATCTAGGATGCAGGATGCACGTTCCCCTGTACTTGCCGGTTTCCAATTTAGATCAGAGACCTGAGACAGGTGGCCCTCCTCCTCGGCCTAAACGACGTTTTTATGTTGAAGCAAAATATGCCGAAATTAGTGAAAGGTTTGCTGTGCCCAAGAAACCATTTTTTTACATCATTGCAGGTTCAATCTTCAAAGGGGCCGCACAAACTTGGCCGCCAAGGACCACATGAGTACGCCAGCAGAGGCAGAAGAAATGCAAAGCCTGGGTGAAGTTTTTGAGTGCCTTGGCTATGAACTGGCTGCCCGCAACAAACTTATTGGACGGATCCTTGATGACGGGATTTACAAGTGCAAGCCTGGCAAGACAACGCCCAAGCCCCAGGATATTGAACCAAGCACGCATTGAGATTTCAGAAAAATTCACAGTGGCAGCTTCCTTCACGCAATCAATCAGGCAGTGCCCACCCAACAGCGCACAACGCTAAGCGATCTTGCTCTTAAAATTCCAATTGCAGGTCCCCCAATTATTTGTCCAAGGGTCGGTCCCGATTTGGACGTGGAACTGCCTTGCCCATTTGGGGAACCTGGGAATTCTAATTGAAAATTTCCATGCTTGTGCAGGGTCCTAGAAGTAGTCATCGGGGCCAAGAAAAACCAATTCTATTGTTTCAAAACCATTGTAATTTTGATTGGTATTGAAATAGGAAGATTTGTACGGATTTCTCTAGAGATGTGGCGTCGATACAAAAGTCGAGAGAAAGTCGCGAGGGTCAAATCTGGCTCAAAACTGGCTGGGAAGCATGGGCATACTAACAGAAGGTATGTTGGAATCACAAGACCCTAGCGTCTAGCATCATCTTTTAACCACCAGTGTCTTTGCAGCGCAAAAGACATGCTGTATGAAAGGCCATTGTTTTTTCCAGTTTGCAGGGTCTTTGTCTCGCATTACAAAATTCAGCCATATTGACCATTTGGAAGGACTTAATGGGAATGACCCCGTAATTGCCAAACCAAGAAAACTCTTTGGTATAGGTTTCTTTTCCAGGTATTGGTTGACGCTGACGCTTCCCGTCTGGCACACGGGTGGGATTTCCAGACTCCTGCCCACATATGCCCGCATTCGGGTTTAACCTGAGGCTTTGGCCAGGCCATCGAGTCAGGCCTGGGAAGTCGGGGTGGCTGACCAAACGGGGGAACACGTCGCTCTGAAAGAGCAAGTTTGTCCAGTCTGGTGATCCATTTAGTTTGAAGCTACGTGTTTCAGCTTGCTGTCCGGACAAATTCCAAGCAACCGACAGGGCGTGTATCGCGAAGCACATGCCAACAATGATCGCGTTTTTGAAGAGTACGGCAGATGTACATTATCAGGTGGTCAGATCGTATAAGCGTCAGCAGATGTCGGCAGGGAATTTTAATGTCATATAGGCTGTGAGATGCCCGGCCAAAGGCATATAGAATCTCTAAGCATGATCCCCCTTGGTACTGCCAGATTACTTTCCTGGGGGTCCAGTCCCAATATTATCGAAGGAAGTTTAGAAGCCAAATTTCCGACAATATGGACAGATGGAAAAGCAGAGGTGGGAAGAGTGAGAAGAAGAGAGAAGATCAGAGATGCAGGTGCGCGAAAAAAGTAGACAAGTCGCGCTTCACTGTGTTTTCCAAAGATTTGTGGCTCCGGACGGTCGAAAAGGCTCGCTAAAGCGGCGGTGCGGAGCCATCTGGCGAGATGGAGGTTGGAGTGTGGAGTGTGAAGTGGAGAATGTGAAGTGTGAAGTGTGGAGTGGAGAGTGTGGAGTTTAAAGTGTGAAGTGCGGAGTGCAGAGTGGAGAGTGTGAAGTGTAAAGCGTGGAGCGGAGAGAGTGTGATCTGTGGAGTGTGAAGTGTGCAGTGCGCAGCGGAGAGTTTGGAGTGGGGAATGGAGAGTGTGAAGTTTGGAGTGTGGAGTGTGGATTGGAGAGTGGGAAGTGTGGAGTGTGCAGTGTGGAGTGTGGAGCGGGGAGTTTGAAATGTGGAATGTGAGGTGCGGAGTGGAGAGTGTCAAGCTTTGGGTTGAGAGTGTGAAGTGTGGAGTGCTGAGTGTGGAGTGTGAAGTGTGGAGTGGAGAGTGTGAAGTGTGAAGTGTGGAGGGGAAAGTGTTAAGTGTGGAGTGTGAAGTGGAGATTGTGAAGTATGGATTGCGAAGTGCGGAGTGTGACGTGTGAAGTGTAAAGCCCAGAGTGCGAAGTGTGGAGTGTGATGTGCGAAGTGAGGAGTGCAGAGTATGAAATGTGGAGTGGAGAGTGTGAAGTGTGGAGCGTGGAGTATGGAGTGGAGAATGTGAAGTGTGGTGTGGAGAGTGGGTAGTGCAGACTGTAGAGTGTGAAGTGCCGAGTGGAGAGCGTGGAGGTGTGAAAAGTGGAGTCTGGAGTTTGAAGTGTGGAGTGGAGAGTGTGGCATGTGGAGTGGAGAGTGTGAAGTGTGGAGTGTGGTGGGGAGTGTGAAGAGTGGAGTGTGGAGTGTGGAGTGGAGAGTGTGAAGTGCGAAGTGCACAGTGTGGGGGTGGAAAGTGTGAAGTGTGGAGTGTGAAGTGGAGAGAGCGTGATGTGTGGAGCCAAAGCATGTGTTCAAAAACATGTGTTCAAAAAACAGTTTGTGCTGACAGTAAACTTACCCTTGCGATGTGGAGTGTGGAGTGTGGAGTGCGGAGTGCGGAGTGTGGAGTGTGCAGTGTGGAGTGTGGAGCGGGGAGTTTGAAATGTGGAATGTGAGGTGCGGAGTGGAGAGTGTCAAGCTTTGGGTTGAGAGTGTGAAGTGTGGAGTGCTGAGTGTGGAGTGTGAAGTGTGGAGTGGAGAGTGTGAAGTGTGAAGTGTGGAGGGGAAAGTGTTAAGTGTGGAGTGTGAAGTGGAGATTGTGAAGTATGGATTGTGAAGTGCGGAGTGTGACGTGTGAAGTGTAAAGTCCAGAGTGCGAAGTGTGGAGTGTGATGTGCGAAGTGAGGAGTGCAGAGTATGAAATGTGGAGTGGAGAGTGTGAAGTGTGGAGAGTGGAGTATGGAGTGGAGAATGTGAAGTGTGGTGTGGAGAGTGGGTAGTGCAGACTGTAGAGTGTGAAGTGCCGAGTGGAGAGCGTGGAGGTGTGAAAAGTGGAGTCTGGAGTTTGAAGTGCGGAGTGGAGAGTGTGGCATGTGGAGTGGAGAGTGTGAAGTGTGGAGTGTGGTGGGGAGTGTGGTGGGGAGTGTGAAGAGTGGAGTGTGGAGTGTGGAGTGTGGAGTGGAGAGTGTGAAGTGCGAAGTGCACAGTGTGGGGGTGGAAAGTGTGAAGTGTGGAGTGTGAAGTGGAGAGAGCGTGATGTGTGGAGCCAAAGCATGTGTTCAAAAACATGTGTTCAAAAAACAGTTTGTGCTGACAGTAAACTTACCCTTGTGATGTGGAGTGTGGAGTGTGGAGTGCGGAGTGTGGAGTGTGGAGCGGAGAGTTTGAAATGTGGAATGTAAGTGTGGGGTGTGGAGTGTAAAGTGCCGAGTGTGGAGTGGAAAGTGTGGACTGTGGAATGGCAAATGTGGAGTGTGAAGTATAAAGTGTGGAGTGTGTAGTGTGAAGGGTGTAGCGCGAAGAGTCTGTAATGTGAAGTGCCGAATATGTGAAGTGTAGGGTGTAGAGTGTGGATTTTAGAGTGTAGAACGTGTCATGTTGCGTATATGAAGCCTGCAGCGTACAGTGTTAGAGTTGTGCTGTTACAGCCTGTGTTTGATTGGGTGGTCTCGCCTTGGGGACTGTCCCCTGTAACGCGCGGTAGACTGCACAGTGCGGAGTGAGGAGCGCAGAGCAAGTGCGGTTTTCAGCATATTTTGAGTATTTGAAATATTTGTTTTTTGTGTCTACCTATTCATGCATTCATTTAAAAATTTAACACATGCATTCGGGTTTGTGGGTTTCTATCAGTTTTTTTTCCTTGGGGTATGGACATGGCACGACTTGGTAATGTTATGCTCCGAATGCTGAAACTTACCATGCACAAGGAACACAAACTGGAGATTGACTTGTTTTAGTGAACCGAGCGCCCCGGAGGTCTGCTTCTGCTCTGACTCTCTGAGATGTTAATTCGTTAATGGACGCGGCTTGCAGTGCAGTTTGTGCTGTTGGGATTCACTTCGACGAAGTCTGCCGATGTCTGCCGTTTTTGGGCGTGTGGGCAAGCGGCAAGTGTTTTTTTTCATGTAGATGTAGATGTATTAATTATTAAATTATATATTATAATATTTGTTCAAAGAGGAACGCGGGCAAGGGACAGGTGGTCGCAAGTACTTCTGTTGAAGCATGTTCAAAAAGTTTTCTCAACCACCAATTATTGCGGCAATGTGCTCAGTCTATTCAATTATATTCAATCCCAACGCAGTGAGTCAGACATCCAGCATCTAAGCGTTTCCAACAGGTATCTCGATGGTTGGTTGCTTCCGTGTGAAGGAGGTTGTGTGAAATTATGTGACGACTTTTTGACATAGCAGGCTGTCAACCTTAAATTCAGAGTGAGAAAGTCCAGCAGATCCTTTTTTGAGCAATGCTCAGATGCTGGATCCTTTTTTGAGAATGAATTGGTTGTTTTTCGTACACAGTGGAACCATGCATCTTGCAGACGGTGGTGATTTTGACCCATGCATGCATGCACACACCATCAATCACACACACACACACACATGTTTTTCGTTTGTTCCCTAAAGTTGGCTTAAAGTTTGAAGCAGATCATTGACAAGTGGATACAAGTGGTTCACACTATTTCATACATGTCGCCTCTGGTTGCTCGAAGGCAGGTCCCACAGCACCTGATACATTTGCTGCGCATTCGGCTTTGAGAGCAACTGGTGGCCGATTTCTTTGGTTAGCTATGTTCGCTATGGTTTTGTGTTTACCACCAGAGGTTTAGTTCATGGTTTCCAAGACGGACCTGTGTGGGTCGTTGCACCTCATTGATTTTCACGTCCAGATGTGGCGAGGGTATGTTTATGCAACACTATTCTCGTTTTTTGGCAAACAGCCCCGTGATAGCGCTGATTACTGACCACAGGCCGACCTTTTCGAGTACTTCTCGAAGGGGTTCAACCCAACTAGTCGAAGCGAGGAGTACCATACTAAAGATCAAGTTCGTGTCAAACATCTCGAGAATCTTTGAAACTCCTGCAGTCGGCCAACCAGTTGCTGCACAGAACGATGGTGAGTTCTACTGAACTACAGCGCAGTGATGTGCCCCCAAACCTGCACATATTTAAGAGGTTTCTCTGAACTGTGTCTTTCCAGACTCACGATCTTTGGTGTTTGGCCAAGAGGGTTTCTCCCGCTGGCCCGTCGGAGCTGAACTGATCTTTTTCCAACGACACAGGCAGAGCGAAGGACCTGATGTCTGAGTCACTCACTTCTTATCACCAGTCTGCGTATTCTTAAAAATACAAAAAATGAATTCCAGTCGAATCCCAAATAATTAATCTAAGACTTGCAACTTGTAATACTTTTCCCGCACCTAGAACGTGCCAAGTAAGCATTGGATGGCAATTTATCTTATACACTGGCAGGGATACAATCAACGAGTAATCAGGACACCAGGAACTTTTGGGACATATTGAACGGGAGGACACTCGGAAATCACGATGGTCACGCGGATCGGATGCCTTTTTGTTTGCGGTTGTGTTTGGTTCTTCCGTCTTGTTTTCCTTCATGTCTTCCAATGTTTCCCATTATCTTTTACTTTGTCTCCCACTCCCGGTGGTGTTCGGGTTTACCCTCCTTATCTCAAGGCTCCCTTCACTTATGTCTTTCTGTCCTTTAGCATGTCTCCAGTAGCCTGTAAGGCTTGGACATGACTTGAACAGGTCTTCGGCCGAGTCTGGGTCAGTTGAGATCAGCAGAAGCAGTCGCAATGCAAACATCCTGCCACGATCTGCAGCGCCCTGCAGCTTGATGCAGCATGTTTGCCCTTGTTGTGGTAAGAACTTGTCCTGCCACGTTTGCTACAGTTGTGAAATATTGTGACATATTTTGACAATCAGCTTAGCTGTGCGTCACTCATGCGTCGGACCCGGATGCGATGAACAGATACAAAAAGGCCTACTTGCCATATCTTGCCATGCGCCGTCGGATGCGTTCAATTGGTGCTGAGACCAGAGGATGCAAATTTGCGGTCAGCATGCCTGTCAAATTCTTGAGCTTGGGCTTGAGTACATTGTACTTGGGTGCAAATCACACATGCTTTGATGCATTTTATGTAGCTGCTCTATCTGCAAATGCTGGCCAACCAAACTCGACAAAGGTTGATGTATGCATCAAACGTTGTCAACTGTTTGTAAGATGCTTGCATGATGAGCGTTTGTGCCGTGGACCAACTGAGTAGAAGCACCAGATCGAGGTTCAAGGCCGCGAATTTCCAGCGAAGGTGAACGATCGTAAACAGGGGGAAGCATTGCGTAATTGACAATCATGCAGAACGAAGGCTATATATTAGGCTATGTTTGTAGATGTCTGTAGAATTTTAGATCTATCCATCGTGGACCCTGATAAATGTTGGATCATTTTGGGTTACTATCAACATACTTAAGTGTAATCAAAGCCTCGCATGTTCAACCGATAAGCCCCTTCGAGGACAGGGTGCATTTGGACATATGCCAGTCCCCCAGATCTGTGACGAATCATTTGGCACAGACATGAATGTCCACAAGTCCTGGCAAGTGTGAAGTCAAATCAACAGGAGCAGTATCCCTTGTAGAAAAGCCAATATTGCTGCACAATATGCAGTATTTTTGACATAGAGCATCCCTTTCAAAAGTGCAACATGTTTTGAAATGTGAGATTCTTTCAGAATGTTTTGTCGCTCCTTACAACAGAGCATTGTCCTTTATGGCAACACAATCTTCCTTTGAAAAAACAGCATTCGTGGAAACCTGGATTACTTTTCATTGATATATGTATCTAATCTACTCTAATCTAATCCAATTCAATCCAACCCAATCCAATCCAATCCAGATATATCTCATCTATATAATCCAATCCAATCCAATCAAACCCAAACAAATCCAATCCAGTCCAATCCAATCATATCCAATCCAATCCAATCCAATCTATCTAATCTAGCCAAATCAAATCTAATCCAATCCAATCCTATCCAATTCAATCCAATCCAATCCAGTCAAATCCAATCTTTCTAATCTAATCTAATCCAATCTAATCTAATCCAATCCAAGCCAATCCAATCCAATCTAATCTATATAATGTAATCTAATCTAATCTAATTCCAATCCAACCCAATCCATCCAATCTAACCTAATCTTATCTCATTTTAATCCCCAACCCATCCCAATCCATTCCAATCCAATCCAACCTATCTAATCTAATCTAATCTAATTCCAATCCAACCCAATCCAATCCAGTCTAACCTACTCTAATCTAACCTTATTTAATGTAATTTCAATCCAATCCAATCCAACCCAATCTAATCTAATGTAATCTAATCTAATCTAATCTAATTCCAATCCAATCCAATCTTATTGAAGTGCTGTAAAGGCCTCTGTGGTATATGGGTGGGATATATTGAGATATACAAGGGGAAACTGGGGTTTACTTGGGGATACTCCGGTATACTAGGGTATAATACCGTATACCATGGTATACTGACCGTATACCATGGTATACTGGTGGTATACTGGTGGTATACTGCTGGTATACTGGTGGTATACTGGTGGTATACTGAGGTATACTGAGGGTATACTGGTGGTATACTGGTGGTATACTGGTGGTATACTGGTGGTATACTGGTGGTATACTGGTGGCAAACTGGTGGTATACTGGTACACTCCCTAATCCAATCTAATCTAATCTAATCTGATCCAATCCAACCCAATCCAATCCAATCCAATCCAACAACCCCATCCAATCCAATCAAATCCAATCCAATCCAACGTAAACTAAACTCATCTAAGCTAATCTAACCCAATCTAATCTAATCTAATCTAATTCCAATCCAATCCAATCCAATCCAATCTAATTCCAATCCAACAAAACCAAATCCAATCCAATCTAACCTAATCTAATCTAATCCAATCCAACCCAACCCAATCTAATCCAACCCACTCAAATCCAATCTATCTAATCTAATCCAATCCAGTCAAGTCCAATCTATCTAATCTAATCTAATCCAATCCAATCCAGTCCAATCCAACCCAACCCAATCCAAGCCAAGCCAATCCAATCTATCTAATCCAACCCAACCCTATCCAATCCAATCCAAATCAAGCCAAGCCAATCCAATCTATCTAATCTAATCTAATCCAATCTAATCTAATCCAATCTAATCTAATCCAATCCCTCAGTCCCTCACCCAAGCCTGTAAAGACCTCTGTGGTATATGGGGACGTCTCAAAATGAGGCGCGCCCTTTTTGACCCCCAAAACGCTACTTTAAAAAAAAAAGGGCTCGCCTCATTTTGAGACATTCCCATATGGGTGGGATATATTGGGATGTACTGGGGGAAACTGGGGTTTATAGTCAGCAATGTCAATATCAAAAGACGTACTCATTGGCTGCCTTTGTTTTTTCATAGTCTTCTGGCATGTTTTCAAAAATAAGTCAGAAACAAAATTGCTTAATCCATGCCCCAAGCCCCTAACCTTCCCCCAAGGATACCTGTTTTTCCTTGGTTTTTACATGGTTTCTAATGGAACCAGAGACCTAAAGCAAGCAGAAACAACCACAAACAAATTTGCAATGCCTAAGGGGGGAAAAGTGGCAAAGAGTTAGATCCTGCCACTTTTTTTGCCAGTCCCTCAAAATAACAACGGACCAAGAAAGCAAAACACCAAGAAACCAAAAAAACAAAAAAAAACAAAAAAAAAAACAAGATTGCACACCCGAAGGGGAGGGGGTCAGATGCAGTTTGTTGGGTCTTTTTTTTTGTTTCTTGTTTTTTTTTGTTTTTTGTTTTTTGTTGGTCTTTGTAAAAAGAAAAGAAACTGCAAAGGTGAGATTGCAAAGAGCAAACTAACCCATTGCAGGTGCATAAAGCACCTAAAAAGGCGCGATTTGGGGGTACATACTTTTTTCCAAACAAATCACATCAACCACCGGAACAACTACAGATACTACAGTTTTACAGGTGCTGCATACAGGCTAGAGGAAAACAGAGAACATTGCCAAAGGCATTTGATGCTTAGACCAGCCTTGCGCCACCAAAAAAGCTTGTGGCTATTTTCGATGGCCTGGATGCACCCCGCAATGATTGGATTTAGTTTTGGTTTAGCCGTTTAGCATGGTTTAGCCATAGGGTTGTGGACCCTGGATTTGTTATAGAATCCAAAACAACTCTAGGGATCTCTAGGGTATCATGTGTATCAGCAAGGCTAGTGTATCTGAACTTCCTGACGACAGCCTCGCAGACCCCTGTGCTCCCTGAGCTACTCCCAATATAGCAATGGCGTCCCGGAATTTGGCAGGCAATACACGTACACGACAATTTATATAAGGATATGATATAATATGTATGGGAAATGGGGAAAAACTATGCCCCTTCGGAAGCATTTTTTCCAAATTCTAAAATTCTATCATTATTCTATCATATTGAACTGATTTCCTCAGTTCCCTTTCCATGCGGTGAGACGATCTACTTATAGATGTTGGTTTTGCATAGCTTCACATACACCCACCTCAAATAAACGAGTCTGCAAACACAATCAGTCCACCAATCAACCCACATCCACAAAAACCAGTCACAAGCAAATCCAACTAATTACAATTCAATCTCTATACGTATATAATTTACAGTTTATACACCATTCATAAGATCACCTGCTTACAAGAACAGCTCTTTGCTTATCAGCTCACCTCCTGCAAGACTTGAAACATCAAATCATTTACCACAAAGCCATGGAAGGTTCCTATTTCCCCTATTTGAGGAAGCGCAAAGCCATGGAGGGTCCCTATTTCCACTATTCCCCCTGTTTGTTTGGTCCGTGTCAAGTCTTGAGTCTTGAGGCTGATCTGCCCCAGAGATAGAGGTAAATAGGGACGCTCCATAGTTTCGTGCTTCCCTCAAATAGCAAAAAAAAATAGGGGAAAGGGGATCCTTCAGCTTCCCTAGCTTAGGGTATGCGAACGATGACGGGACCGTCTCACTGTTTCAGTTTCCCAAGCTTGAAACACTGGAAGCAGCTCTTCTCACAAATATCTGGGTGCATTCTCACAAGATCTTCTGAGCATCTCCTCTATAAGCACAGACCTTGTCTCAACTCTAGCACTATGTGCGTTCCTACCCTCAAGGCAATTTGCTGTAGAGGTTTCTTGCTGCTGTCCCGCAACGAGAATACTGTCAGATGATTCGGCAGATACCGTAGTCTCACAGAATATCTGCAAAATGATGCGTTAGAATGTAGGCTGAGCCAATATGTCAGGAAGCCGAATATACCCAAAGACGTGACATGTGTTTGGCAGAATATACACATCAAAATATGCATCAGACGCTCAAACAAGTTTGCGTGCAGGAATCGTTGTGGTTGTTCTGTCTGCTGCAAATGCTGGAACAATTGCCGCAGCTTGAGAGGATTCGGTTGTCAATATGATGATGATGATGACGATGATGATGATGGTGATGATGGTGGTGGTGGTGATGATGATCATGATGATTGGTATTGATGATGATTGATAATGACTGAGGATAATTGATGATGATGGATGCTTATTCATGACGAATCATGATGATTCATGATGGTTGATGTTGATTGAACTTGATTGATGATGAAGAAGAAGAATATGATGACGATGATGACGGTGACAATGCTGATGCTGAGGTTTAGGATGAGTAAGAGGATGCTGAGGATGAGGATGGGAATGATGATGACGATGATGATGATGATGATGATGGTGTGTTGTGTTTGCAGGAGATGTCCCTCTTTCAAAACATTTCAGTACCTACATCGACATAGAAGTCGGCGCGTCAATGTCATGCCATCAAACTGTGCTTACAAACAACTCACTACGCAGAAGTCATCCCAGGCTGTCATCCTGAATTTTGACAGTGAGCCAGCGCAAGAAAGACGAATGCTTCATGTCCTTGTAGGATCTTATAGGCTGGATTTCTTTCGCATGGCACCTGTATCCATCATGCGTACGCAAAAGACTGGGTTGCAAGGACGCTTGTAGCGATGATACCTCCGGCTTTGCAATCTGCAGCGCTTGTCCCAGACAAGTTAATTTGTAGAGTTGCAATATTGCTAGCTGCTATATAAGGGTCAAGTATAGAGTCGGGATTCCTTCACATTTCTGCAGCACTTAATTTGAGATGTCGGCTTGTTGACAAATATCAAGCGCACATGCTTGCTAAATTCTACTGTGGATGCGGGTCATTACTCGAAGTAAAACTATTTCCCCACCTGCCAGGTGAGGGTTGTTAGATTTTATCACAGTTGTTCTTCTCCTCCTCCTCCTCGGCTAGCTATCCTCCTCCTCCTCTTCCTCCTCCTCGTCCTCCTCCTCCTTCTCCTCCGCCTGTTTCTCCTCGACCATGTCTGCATCAACTTCCACCTCAACTTCCGCCTTGCCAACTCTTGGCCAAGCTCTTTGCCAACTTCCCAGCTCAGTGTGCACCACTGGACCTCAACCTGGGACCTTCCGAGCTCAGTGTGCACTGCTGGACCTCAACCTGGAAAGATATGCCAGATAAAATGCCATGAGATATGCCAGATAGACTGCCAGAAGATATGCCAGATAGAATGTTAGAAGATATGCCAGATAGAATGCCAGATCCAATGCCAGAAGATATGCCAGATAGAATGTCAGATAGAATGCCAGAAGCTATGCCAGATAGAATGCCAGAAGGTATGCCAGAGAGAATGCCAGATAAAATGCCAGATAGAATGCCAGAAGATATGCCAGATAGAGTGCCAGAAGATATGCCAGATAGAATGTTAGAAGATATGCCAGATAGAATGCCAGATCCAATGCCAGAAGATATGCCAGATAGAATGTCAGATAGAATGCCAGAAGCTATGCCAGATAGAATGCCAGAAGGTATGCCAGAGAGAATGCCAGATAAAATGTCAGATAGAATGCCAGAAGATATGCCAGATAGAATGCCAGAAGGTATGCCAGAGAGAATGCCAGATAAAATGTCAGATAGAATGCCAGAAGATATGCCAGATAGAATGCCAGAAGATATGCCAGATAGAGTGCCAGAAGATATGCCAGATAGAATGTTAGAAGATATGCCAGATAAAATGCCAGATCCAATGCCAGAAGATATGCCAGATAGAATGTCAGATAGAATGCCAGAAGATGTGCCAGATAAAATGCCATGAGATATGCCAGATAGAATGTCAGATAGAATGCCAGAAGATATGCCAGATAAAATGCCATGAGATATGCCAGATAGAATGCCAGATAAAGTGCCAGAAGATGTGTCAGATAAACTGCCAGAAAATTGCCAGATAGAATGCCAGAAGATATGCCAGATAGAATGCATAAGATGTGCCAGGTAAAATGCCAGAAGATATGCCAGATAGAATGCCAGAAGATATGCCAGAAGATATGCCAGAAGATATGCCAGATAGAATGCCAGAAGTTATGTCAGATAGAATGCCAGAAGGTATGCCAGATAGAATGCGAGAAGGTTTGCCAGATAGAATGCCAGTTAGAATGCCAGAGATATGTTAGAGTATATGCCAGAACATATGCCAGATAGAATGCTAGATAGAATGCCAGCAGATTTGTCAGAATATATGCCAGAAGATATGCCACATAGAATGCCAGAAGATATGCCAGAAGTTATGCCAGATAGAATGCCAGAAGATATGCCAGATAGAGTGCCAGAAGATATGCCAGATAGAATGTTAGAAGATATGCCAGATAGAATGCCAGATCCAATGCCAGAAGATATGCCAGATAGAATGTCAGATAGAATGCCAGAAGATATGCCAGATAAAATGCCATGAGATATGCCAGATAGAATGTCAGATAGAATGCCAGAAGATATGCCAGATAAAATGCCATGAGATATGCCAGATAGAATGCCAGATAAAGTGCCAGAAGATGTGCCAGATAAAATGCCAGAAGATATGCCAGATAGAATGCCAGAAGATTTGCCAGATAGAATGCCAGATAGAATGCCAGAAGATATGTCAGATAGAATGCCAGAAAATATGTCAGATAGAATGCCAGAAGATTTGCCAGTAACAAAACGTGTAGATGTCATGGTGGGGATAACACGAAGTAAAGTAATTTGCACCATTTTGCTGCACAGGATGTTAGCCCTGTGCCAAGATTGAATCTAAGTTTGGTAGCAATGGTTCTGTGGCGCGTATTAAAGAAATAGTTGCTGCCCTTGTTTCGGGATCCCAGGAGGCACCGTTTGTCCCTAATATGTATATATATATATTATACAGCCCGAGCGCTGGTTAAGAATCCGAAATCTTGAGGCCCAGGGTCCCTCAAATTCTTAAGGTATTCTTAGTTATGTATTGCATGCATCTGCACAATTCTTATACAGTGAATTCTTCTACAATACTCAACCTTTATATAATATTATATACGCTATTTATATATAAATATAAACATATATATATATATGTAATGTACAGTCAATATGTATGTACGCGACGCCCCGCCAGTTTTTTTTGGTAGATATGTCCTTGGCCTCGTTTTCATTACTATTTAGCTTCGGCCATGTATTGTAGTGCAGTTGGTACAGTAAGTACTTTGGATGTGTGAGCCTTGGTACAGCTGGACCACACATGCCACCATCATCACCATCTCTTCGTAGTCCATATTAGGACTTGGAATTTTGAAAGGACATATTGATACATGTTGCAAATTTGGCACAAGAATTGCTGCGCTGCGGTTCTCAAGTGAGCATGCATTTTGTTGAAAGTCAGAGTGCGTACTTAAAATGACATGTGCTTGTTTAAAATGTGTGTTGCGCTGTGCCTCGTGTATACTTGTTTAAAGGAAGGAAGGCTATCCATTGAAAAAACTGAGTTTTTCTCGAAGAATTCTGACTCCTTTGAATCAACGTATTGTTGGAAAACTGTTGTTGTCAATGAGATTTGCTTCGTCAATTTTTGCCACATTCCAGGATATTCCAGAAACTATTGTTTCATATGTAGGTCAAATTGTATTTGTTAAGGCAATGCTTTATTTCGTTTTTTTTTGCCAGGCCAAATATGTTTCCCTTTCAAAAGTATTGCGTTTTGTAAAGCGAGTGTATTAGTGTACAGTGTACGCTCAGTTTTTGGAAAGGACTAGTATGTACACAAATAGCGACTACGGATTCAAAACGAGTGCGCCCTTTTCACAGAATGCTGCGTCCTTTGTATCTGCTTGCTCAACAAAATTCATCCATCAATAAGATTTTACCTCTTCGAGAATGAATTTCCCCAAAATTCATGCCGCATTCATGACAGAAATATCATGTTTTGAAGTAACAGTGCGTTTGTTTGAAAGATGCCCTTTGTTATCCAAGGATATTTCGAAAGGTATTGTTTTTGTGCTTCAAAGAATATTGTGCTTCAAAGCGGCTATACAGATATACGGTAATATATATATATGTATAAATATATGTGTATATATATGTATATACATGAATGTATTCTCCGGTCCAACAGGGGTAGCATACATGAAGCCTGGACGACCGGAGTTTCAATCTCAAGTTCTGGCTCACTCCCTGCTCTAGGCTTCCCGTGAGGTAGGAGCTGGGGGGTGAGCTGATGGGACTAAAGCTGGTGGCTTCCTCTTGCCTGCCAGGCTTCCTCGTGGAGCAGGCGAGCTATAGAGGGAGCCCAAGTGGAAAAGGGTCTAAGACGATGGGACAGAATTGGGGAGACACGAGACCCGTCAGTGCGCAGCGGGAAGCCCTTCTCGACACTACCAGGTTTCGCAAAGGATTGAGCCTCGATAGTGCTGGATGACTACGCGGCCCTGGCAGTGGTTTCACGCCTTGGCGCGGTCTCCCAGTCTCCGTTGGATCAGGGCGGCTCCAGTGTAAAGTTTTTGATGCAGGGAAGCTCACGATGAGATCCATTGGCCACAAAAAGGGAGGCGAGGTGTCTCTCACTGCATACGCCTTCGACCAGCCAGATCTGGTAGAGGCGGTCCATCCGTATGATCGCGGATATGGGCCAATCTCAAGGAAATCGCACCAAGCTGCAAATGCAAACCATCCAACAGGCCTCCAGAGTAAGCGTGGACAAGAGCGTTCATGGTCTGCAGCACTCAAAGACGATGTTGGTGCGCATTACGGACAAGTCGTACCTGGTCATTGGCAGAGCAAATTGGACCACTGCCTCTCGTTCCAAATGTTGAGATGGCAGTACTGTCCATAGAAGGTCGGTCGGACCTGAAGGTGTTCACCGACTATGCAGCAAATTTTGACAAGACCTGGGAGGAAGCCCAAGTGCTGCAAGGAGCACAGCCGTCGGATGGCTGAGGAGCTCAAAGAATGTACTTTTTCCGCTACTTGGCGTGGTAATGCGCCAGGGGCTCCAGTGCGGTGGCGTTTGCCATTCGCAACGCTGTGACCGTCGCTAGCACCAACCCAGCTGAGGGGCGATTGTAGAGCGCCATTGCCCACATGTATAGTGCTAGTCCACCCCCTATATGTACAGTTGTTTCACCTGTTCTTTTTGGCCCAAGTGGCTCGTAGTAGTTGCTTCAGTAGCTCCGTGCTTTTCACTTAGAGCCTAGCGGCATCCGCCGCGACCGCGCGTGCAAAAGTGGTCACAACAGCTGTTCCTGGGTGTGCTTGGGGACAACCACAGAACATTCCTCCATATAATCATGGTATCTAGGATTTGCTCACTAATGTGGCTGCTATCTTCAATGGTACCTATAAAGATTCAAAGGAGTTAGCGAACTGACAAGATACGTAGTTCTTAGTAAATCATCAGGTGTGGATCGCGACACTGGTTTAGAGGGCTGTAATGACCAGCATCAGAAACTGCAATAGGGACCATGTCCATCAGACATGGATGGAAAAACATTGTAGTGTAACCAACATGAGCAAACGGATGACACCATTCGATATGGGGGACAAATAGGAATGCAACATGAGATTCGACACCATAGTTTGCCATGGAACCATCTTGAGAGCTAGGCTGTCGCAAAATCACTGGGTTCCGAGTTTCTCAAAACCGGGGGTTCAACTTCAACCCCATGGTCAATCCCAAAACCAACCCAACACCTTTGCTAATCTTGCGGATTTATGTTTCTAGGCTTCATCAGGATCAGTATGGTTCATGTATATAGGTGTGTGAAAATAGGTAGCTTGCAATATATGGTGGTGTCCATAAATGGGGCACCCCAAATGGATGGTTTATTACAAGGAAAAACTTAGTAAAATGGAACATGACCTAGGGAACAATAAATATCAGTAAATATCACGAATCAAAGTGCCTGCCAGGAGTGGCATTGGATGCTGTGACGGTAGGGCAGCAGGGGGTCTCCTGGGGCTTTGGCATTGCCAAAACCGCTACGTCCATGGGTGCCTGGGCTATGACCCTCCCGGGCCCGGGTTTAGAACCCCTTCCCCCATTAAGCCCTTAGATGCCCTCCAGAAACCATTGTTTAGGGACCATCTAGGAGATGAAACCACATTCTCGGGACCATCTAGGGGGTGTTTCATGCTAGGAAGATGCGATGAATGGGAATAGAATGGGAAATTGATCTACACATGAATGGGGATCTATACATATATATATATATAAGGAAACAATTTGGGAATAACAACTGCGCGGGGTGGTGCGCCAGTTCGTTTACTAAGTTGGTTGATAAGTGGGTCAACTAGGGTTTATGGCGATTTTGACCAAAATTAGATGAGATTGCCAAACCAACTTAGAAAAGGAGGGCACAAACTTGTACCAACGAGATATCAAGGAGCAGAATGGTCTGGTACCCGAATATGATGAGAGAATCCCATTCTATCCACTGGTTCACCATCATTTTCTCTTCAACAACACCACACATTGGGGCATATTCCATTTTCAGAGACACCCAGGTGGCACAAATTGCATCCAATGGCCATTTCGGCATATTCTGGTGAGTTGTATCTCAGTATAGGTTGCAACTCAAATTCAAAGCCACTTGGCAGCTTTGGGGAATATCAAGTACTGGATATATGTAGTTGCATGATACACATTTCCCTAAGGCTTTGGATGTATCCAACCTTTTTGATATATATATATAGTTGCACATATGTATCACACATCCCACAACTACATGTCATCAATGATATGTTGTCCATACTATATCCGCATTATATACATTTTATTGGCATGTTATTTACATATTACATTCAGATTATATCCACTTATCATTGGACATACTTGTATTTGTGATATTTTTTTGTAAGATACTGATCTTGTCCTATGTATGTATGTATGTATGTATGTATGTACATACATATATACACACACACATATATATATATACTTAGGTATAAGCAATTATTCTCTGTTTGTTCAATCCAAATTCATGTTTGGGTCAAGTTTTTTAACAATTCCATATTCTACCTACTCCAGGTATTTAAAAGATATGTAAAATAATGTACAGATAGATACAAATGCTATACAATACATATTCTATCTACCCCAGAATGACTAGATACATATATCTAATCACTTTGTTTATAGTATACACATGTATTTATCCATGTAGATTCACATATACATAGTGTAATTTATATTTATAGTAGAAATTTCATGGCGGTTATAGCAAGATACGTGTTATTTCTTTCAATGCTCGTATATTCCACAATTTAACAGATAAATAGATAGATATATATATATATACCATGTGATTATCCATAGTCATATTCTAGTAATATATATATATTATATAATCATAATCATTTACATACATTCAAATATATACATATATATAAATACGTGGATATATACATCTATCATAATCATACACATTCAAAACTCTAACGCACATATATGTAATCATAGATAATCATATTTAATCATATATATATATACACATGTTATTTAATCATTTACATACATTCAAATATATACATATATATAAATACGTGGATATATACATCTATCATAATCATACACATTCAAAACTCTAACGTGCATATATGTAATCATAGATAATCATATTTAATCATATATATATACACATGTTATTTAATCATTTACATACATTCAAATATATACATATATATAAATACGTGGATATATACATCTATCATAATCATACACATTCAAAACTCTAACGTACATATATGTAATCATAGATAATCATATTTAATCATATATATACACATGTTATTTAATCATTTACATACATTCAAATATATACATATATATAAATACGTGGATATATACATCTATCATAATCATACACATTCAAAACTCTAACGTACATATATGTAATCATAGATAATCATATTTAATCATATATATATACACATGTTATTTAATCATTTACATACATTCAAATATATACATATATATAAATACGTGGATATATACATCTATCATAATCATACACATTCAAAACTCTAACGTACATATATGTAATCATAGATAATCATATTTAATCATATATATATACACATGTTATTTAATCATTTACATACATTCAAATATATACATATATATAAATACGTGGATATATACATCTATCATAATCATACACATTCAAAACTCTAACGTACATATATGTAATCATAGATAATCATATTTAATCATATATATACACATGTTATTTAATCATTTACATACATTCAAATATATACATATATATAAATACGTGGATATATACATCTATCATAATCATACACATTCAAAACTCTAACGTACATATATGTAATCATAGATAATCATATTTAATCATATATATATATACACATGTTATTTAATCATTTACATACATTCAAATATATACATATATATAAATACGTGGATATATACATCTATCATAATCATACACATTCAAAACTCTAACGTACATATATGTAATCATAGATAATCATATTTAATCATATATATATACACATGTTATTTAATCATTTACATACATTCAAATATATACATATATATAAATACGTGGATATATACATCTATCATAATCATACACATTCAAAACTCTAACGTACATATATGTAATCATAGATAATCATATTTAATCATATATATATACACATGTTATTTAATCATTTACATACATTCAAATATATACATATATATAAATACGTGGATATATACATCTATCATAATCATACACATTCAAAACTCTAACGTACATATATGTAATCATAGATAATCACATTTAATCATATATATATATACACATGTTATTTAATCATTTACATACATTCAAATATATACATATATATAAATACGTGGATATATACATCTATCATAATCATACACATTCAAAACTCTAACGTACATATATGTAATCATAGATAATCATATTTAATCATATATATATATATATATACATGTTATTTAATATAATATCCATACATGCGATATTCCAGATGAGGCTTTGGCGCCGCCACGGCCGCCCTTCGCTTCACCGGCGAGGTGGGTGGCCCGGCGGCGCAGGTGGTCACCGGCGGTGTGGAACAGGTGGGCTCCGCTGGCGGAGCCAGAGATGGCTGGGGAAAACCGGAAAACGGGCGAAAGTCGCGAGGAAAATGTGGATTGTCGTTGGAAAAATTGTGATTTTCATGGGATTAAAATAAATTAACTAGGAAAAATGGTGATATTCGGATTGAGCCATGATTTTACTGGTGATGTTCATGTAGTTCGATATTTTTCAATATATGGTTTAATCATGTTTCATACGGATATTCATGTTCAATCATGTTTAATGGTGATTTAACAATATTTAAACAACAATAATGGTAGTTTGACGTGGTTTAGTCCTCAGCAGTTTGGCATGATTAATAAAAAGGGTGATATCATGATATATATATAGGTCGACAAATACTTATTTTTTTTTTTTAAACGTTGCTCCAATATTTAGCAGAGTAAAAAAATCTGAGTGTGTGGTCAGGAAACAACGCTTAGAACAATCACCAAAAATCTATACTTAGAACATCATTTGTGCACATGATGATGTTCTAAGTGTGTGTGTGTCTATTATACTACAAGTAATGGAGAATGCAATTTTGCAATACCGTCTAAAATACGGGGTGAGTATAGGAATGTTTCAAACCAGTTTTTAAACTTTGATGTGGGTAGAACAGAATGTGTGGGACAAACCATGTTTTCAGTGATGACCCCAGTGTCAAAAAAATACCGTGCCGTGCAAGATAAAAATGTGCATGAAGGATGTGCAGGCGGGTGTTTTTTGAATTTCCAATCATTTTTCCTTGCCTTAAGCGGAGAGACACTTAGAACATCAGACCAATTTTTCCCCCGTCAAAATACATGTTTTATGTGTTGATGTTCTGAGTGGTGGATTTCTTGATTTTTGATGTTCTAAGTGATGCACTTAGAACATCCCCATCTTGATTTTTCTGATGTTCTAAATGTGTGCGCCGGTGCGTTTGGAAAACGTTTGATGTCCTAAGTATTTGTCGACCTATATAATCGGAATATTTTTGGATGTATATTCAAAGTGATATTATACATAGGGCATGTGGGAAAATTCCCAATCATCTATAAAAGGGAAATTGATGGTGATTAGCCAACGATTTTTTTTGACACGTCATGCTGTGTGACTAACCAACTTAATAATGTACACAGTTACACAATATTCAGTCTGAAAAGTAATAATTTACTCAAATTATTGATATGAAAAAGGATGATAAAAACCAGTCAATGGAATGAGGTGCCCCCATAGTTTTCAGACAAACCCATGCGTGTCTCATTAATAACCCTCTGGTTATTGAGCATAGCTATGAAAAATGGCCCGTTCATAGATGATTTATATTGATTTATGATGATTTACCTATTCACACATGGTGATTGTCCATACTGTGCATGGAAGAAATCCTGCACCAGTTGAGAGATGGTTTAACAGATTTATATAATTGATTGCAGCCGAGGCAACGAGGTGGGCAACTCCTATTTAACGACAATAGCCTTAACCAATTGGGTTTTCCAGATTTAGTGAGAACACCGAGGTAAGTCATTTTGCTCCATGTGCATGCTCCGTAGTTGGAAAAACAACTTTTGAGATCTTTTGATGGTATAAAAACTTGTTATTGTTTTCAATGGGCAGCCGTTCCTGATTCAGCTTGTGCCCTCTTGCCACCATGAGGGTCAGAGTGAGACGGACTATGAACCATTCCAAATATCTGAATCAGACGGACATGTGGATTTGTCATGATTTGTTTGACACCCGGGTTCCCAAAACCCATCAAAGACTCCATGGATCTTCATCATTTGCAACCCAAAAATTGCCACAACTGGGGCTCAAATTCCACATCTTCAGACCCTGGGATGGGTCAAACATGGGTCAAACATTTGCAGGTTCTGAACTTTGCTCATGGTTGTACCAACTTGGGTCAGGACGGGGCTCCGAACGCAGATTTCTTTGAACCATTGCGGGAAAACACCAAATCCACTGGTTTCATACGACTGTCCGACTGTCCCTAACAACCGTTTTATCATTGTGGGATGTACCTTAATTCAGTGTGGTTTTGGTTCGGTTCGGCTTCGGTTTCTAGGCCCGGTTCGGTTCATGTTCGGTTTCGGTTCCTGCGGTTCCTGGTCGATTTCGGTTCGGTTGGGTTTGGTGTTTGGAACATTCTGCATTGATATTTGTTTTTTTTTCCGGCGTCGGAAAAGCAAATACAGATTGCTTCCGGCAAGAGGTTTCATTATTGCATCCCGCAAGTGGTTTCATGAGCAGC
Organism: Cladocopium goreaui; assembly: GCA_947184155.2. Classification (NCBI taxonomy): domain Eukaryota; class Dinophyceae; order Suessiales; family Symbiodiniaceae; genus Cladocopium; species Cladocopium goreaui. The sequence goes on along the minus strand of CAMXCT020002102.1, from coordinate 70,442 downwards.
GGCTGTCAAAGAGCGGAGAGAGCTGAACTCGGAAAACCAAAGTTTCCTGAAATTGTCAGTGCAGGCAATTTAATATGAAGAAACCCATATTTGCATATATTTGCTTTTTTCATTGAACTCCAAAAGCAATTACAGCTTTTCCAATCAGTTTATTGGGGGAGGGTAAGACGGTTCCGGTTCCTCCGGTTCGGTTTTGCACACGGTTCCAGCGGTTCACGGTTCCTATACGGTTCATAGGCTATTTGATTTTCTACGGTTCGGTTCCACGGTTCCGGTTCGGTTCCAGAACCTTACTGTTAATTTTTGGAACCAGGACTCTAGGAGTTTGTGTGAGTCTGGGAATGCGGTAATCCCATCCCCCCAATTTTTTTCTTACCCCCCACATGGTCCAAATGAACAGATCCAATACATATACATTCCACCAGGGCTTCTGCGAGGTTTGTTTATACGGGAGATGGGTTTAGGAAGCTTTCGAAAGCCTCCAAAGTTGCTAAATTTTATCGAATGTGACATCACTTGTGACCTTACTCTATTGCTAACGCCATCAAAGTTCACCTCTCAACCTCGACAAAATATCGCTGGGCATACAGAACGGGAATGAATCAACATTGGGCCATTGTTGGTAGTAAACCGCCCAATGTTTGGCCACAGAAGAAACATGATGTTTACATGCTGCAACTGTGAAAAAGTTTCAGTGTTTTACCATCGGTACTGCATATTTAAATAGACAACAGTTTCGAACAAGGGTTCCAAATCCCACAAAGCAACTGTTTGTCAGGACTTGGCACACGGAATCACGCAGGCAGGGAACACACTGAACACACGATCGTCGATGGCTGGAGGATCCCCATCTACGTATATACCCATGACGGATCCATGCATGGTATATATGCTAACATAAAAGAGGGATATTGATGGTAAATGTTACCATATATATATAGCATACATGGATCCTATGGGATATGTATATATACTGTATATATTTCTATGCAAATGTGTATGTATACTATATATATATATATATACATATATCCATGTGTTAAGTTCAGGGATCATCGGTGGGTAGGAACCAGCTTCGTAGTCCAGGTGACTCACCACTCCTGGGGCCATCTAAGTGCAGCTCTACCTTCGATGGATGAAGTGATGAGCGAGCTATCAACGGTTCAAATTTTCTTTTCGGAAATTCATCAATACATCAAATAAATATTTCTAATAGTAGAAATATGTTTCTTTCTACATTCAAACAGTAGTTTATTATAGAATGTCTATAGAATACATCCAATTCTCGTAAAGCTTCGGTTTTTCTCGTTCAAAGTCCGACATCGAAATCTTGGGAGGGATGATCCCGACCCTGGGTTGGGGATGGTACCTTGTCCGTCGTTAACATGAGTGAACCAATTATATTAGCGTTTATTGAAATATTGCTGGTGACCATATTATTAATATTAGTGCAACATGTTTCCTTTATTTCCACTGTATTAGCGTTCATTGAAATATAGCTACAGCTAATTTAAAAATATTATATATATATATATCCCCAGCTGGATTATGTAGCAAATACCAATAATTTTCCAACTGAGGTGAATTATATGGCTAGCAACTGTGACATGTTCCAAAATCTAGTTGAATTTTACCGCTGTGTTTTGAGATTTGTTACTACATACGTTCTATTCTTCATTGTCCACTATACCTAGAGACCTAGAATGCTCCCAATTGACCATATTCTTTCCAGGTGCTTTCTCCGCCAATCAGTTTCCCGTCCAGGCATCCTTGAGCACAGCGAAGTTTTCGTTGAGCGCAGCCGGAGCGCAGGATACCTGGGTGAGTTGGAAAAGGGGTACAGCCACCGCTCGGAAAGGTAGATTGTCGATTAAATCAAGACAAAAGAAAACAATGTACAGGTATGTATATACACATATATATATATGTGCATAGACCAGAGAATCTAGGTAGATATTGTTCATGTACATAATTGTAACGAGGTCGTGAGTCATATTTTTTCTATCATCGCAAAACAAACACAACTCTGAATCTTTGGAAGCGGAAAGGCTTGATCTCAAGGTTGGCAGAATATTTCTATTTGCGTAATTTATAAGAATTGATTAGTTCCAAAAAAAGACAAATTCATGGAAAGATGATAAGCCGATTTCATGGGTCAACCTGTCGTTGAGTCCCAAGACATCCTTTGCTAGGAGGGTGAGCTCCTCCGTTTGGCCTTGGGCGATGAGGCTGGGATTTTCCATTGGGATTCAGCCATTCAGCCCATGGTTTTCCCGAACATGACCTACAAACATGGTTGCATTGTCCACTTGTCATGCCAAAAAAATGATGATTTGGAGGAGAGCCTCCAGGACTTTTCTACATCTTTGCAAAATGAGCCATTTATGATCGCCAGAGGGTACTAGTAGTGTGTTTGAATCAAAACAGAGTTAATTCAATGAATTGTCTAAACCGAGAATGCATAATATACATTTACCCTCTGGTAATTTAACGCAGCTATGGAAAATCATCATTTTCAATAGCTATGTGACAAATTACCAGGCCGGGTATACCGATTCGATTGCTTTCTTTTCGCCAACAAGGGGCACCATGGGGCACCAATGGACAAAACGGATCAGCAAGCGACAGTCATTTTTTGAATTCTTTTAGACATAGCTTTGCGCAGGACTTCTAGGTTTCCAGAAAGAAACATGTATATTTATATAAATATAATTTAATATAATATGTAATATATAATAGAATATAATATAGTATAATATAATTTAAATAACATTTAAATATCATTTAAATATCATATACATATGTTTTATTATAGTATATTTTTTTATATATTATATATTCTAAACTTAACTAAACATATTGTAGTTTGCTATGGGTAAATTATAACGACCTCGAACGAGAGTTAGTGGGCTCAACTGTCACAAATACATACAACACCAGGACCAAAGTTTTTCCTCTTGACTAGCTACTCCAACCCTCTCCCCTTAGACTCCTGACAGGTTGCATATGGATGACATGGCGGATCGCGGATCAGCTGGTTTGCTTTACTGTAAAATTTTAATTTATTCTGACTTGAAATACGATCTGCCACGCAGGCCACGCGAAATGAGGATAATTAATCCGCGGCTGAGGATGCTGATATTAATAAGGCACAACACCAGGACCAAAGTTTTTCCTCCTCATCTAGTCTAATTTCAAAGTCAGTGAATGAATGTAATTCACCGAGATATATATCTTTTGAGATCTGCAGAAGATGTAGTAAATTCCATCAAACTTTTACAGTCAAGATGATATCTACTGTATCACATACAAATTCACACTTTGTAAACATGTCCCTGTGTTCAGCTTGCGTCGAACCGTCCTATTTCTGTCTCGACCTCGAGCTTCCACCCTTCTGTAAGAGGCAGCCGAATCGATCATGATGGTGCTGCAGATGGTGAAACGTCCTTCGGATGCCGTCGAGCTGGTATTGGTGTCGATGGTCATCAATCATCATCAATTTTATCAATATGGGGTGCTTCACCCCCGGAATCGTCAGTGGCTTAGTTCACTCCAGATGTAGACATTGCCACAACTTACCATACCGAACTGGAGGGAAGTAACACACTTAACAACTGGAGGAACCACCAAGTAGGGATATATATATATATACACCCATTGTAGTAGCATACAGAAACCCATAACAAGGAGGAAAAAAATATCTTACCACTCGTTGAACAGGAATTTACTGTTCAATCCCTTTAGCGGTGGCATAGATGACCATGCCCAATCTACCATCAAAGTGGCCATTGGTCTGGGTGAGGGATGAACATTACAAACTGCAGCGATCCCGCAAAGCCCTTTTTTTTATGTTTTGGTAAATGATGCTTGGTAATCATCCCCAAAAAGTGCCTTTTTTTTAAGGCTAGGAAGCATTATCGCTTGCCCATATTTCAGCATTTTTTTTGTGACTGGTAGGTGAAAATTAGCTAGTACTCAGCTAAATTTACAGTTTCCTGCTGTTACAAAACCCAAAGGTTTTTTGATTTTCCAACATTTGAGTGTGTTCATGATTCTATTTCAACAATTTTCAATATATTCCCATATCACTTTTATTTAATTCCCTCACTATTTTCATTGTATATATATATATGCACATACAAATGTGTATATATATAGATATAAAAACACACACATCATATAATATATATATGATTATATGTATATTTCCCGGCCCGTTGGAACCGGGCTTCCCCGCTTTCCTCACCGCTTTCCTCGCCGGCTCCGCGAGGCTTCTGCACGCCGCTGGAGGGCGTCTCGACGGCGCAGCTGTTCCTGGCGGCGCGAAGCTGGGCGGCGGTGCAGCAGGCGAAACGATTGGAGCTGCTGCAGAGAGGCGGTCGGGTTGGAAAACATGAGGAAAACAATGGGAAAAACTTGAAGAGCTGTAGATTTTTACCGTGATTTTCCAATCTGATGTGATATAATTGATGATAATTGGTGATCATTGACTATGGTTTATGAATGTTTGTGACATGATATCTTATGATATTTGATGAATTGGTTGGTTTATCCATGGGGAAAGAGCCAAGGGGCAAAACATAAAAAGCGCTGTAGATGTTCCCTGATTTTCAAATCCGATGTTTTTTTTAATGGATAGATTCGATGATTTCATTGGCTAAATTATCTATGATCGTTGGTTTGTGAAATGGCTTGTGATATCTTATGATAATTCTAAATATACATATGCTATTCCATGTTGGATTATAATGGATGAAGTGGGGGACGTTGAAGCAACATTGGGATAAAGCACTGGGGATGAGGATGTACACATTGGATTACAGTGAAATAGCATATGGTGTTTTTTTTTCAACATGGGGATGTATACAATTTGATATACTAGGAATTAATATATATATATATATATCATGATGTATACATACGTATATATATATCATGATGTATACATATATATATATTATACATATACATACATGGTATAGAATATATATATACACCTATACATATATGATACATTATATAACCAACCACATGATGGATGTAGATGAAATGATGGGATGAGGTAGTGGCATAGGAACAATAACGGCGCGTTATAACGGACTGACTAGTAGATAAGAACAATATAGTCGCGGATATAACACCCACAATACTAATGGTAACTATGACTAAGTATTTAGTAATGTTAAGTATGATGGTGGTATGATGGAATTTTGTAATGGGATATTTTTCCCTATTCCACTCATATGTTGCATGAAAAACAATTGTATAATATTATAGTATTGTCATGACTTTCCATCAAGAAATGTTGGAGAGATGAAATGGCTGCTTGAACCAACCCGCATCGGGATATTTTAGGGGGATGTAATTAGTGGAATGTATATAATGGGATATACTGTGAAACACCCCGGGATAATTCTTTAACGAGATGTAGCAATTATCAGTAGGTCAGTAAGTTGAGTTATCTTAAGAATTATGGTACGACATGATTTCCCAATAATGGACGGAATCCCAATCTTGACCCAGAATTGGGCATGTATAATATCGTTGGTAAATACCTGAAGTGAATAGAATGTAAAGATTTGAATCCCGAGTTTGGGATTGAACATGGACAACGCAGTACGGAAAAATCTTACGGGCAAGCCCTCCAGTTTGCCCGCGCCTACGTCGACGACGTCCCCGAAGATTTAAAAAAAACACTGTTTTGTGAGACAAAATGCACCTGTCCGTGATCTTGGCTTTCATCTGGCAACGCACAGCTTAGGCTACCTGTGCGTTGAATGTTACAACATCATCATCATCATCATCATCATCGTCATCGACAACATCAACCATAAATCCTAAAATCCTAAACCCTAAACTCCTTGAAATTTTCCCTTGAATATAAAGTTCAAGGGGGGTGCGGATTTGATGTTCTCTATAAACTCTGTAGAAACATGTTGAATACTCCCTTTGAATGTAAAGATTAACGCTCCCTTCAATATTCCCTTAACATTTGTGTGGGCGAACTGGAGGGGCTGCGCGTAATCTTACCAAACATATTGGATTAGTTTGGCTAAATACTCAATCATGGGGTACGGGTACATAATGTGATATAGCAAAAACAAACAATGATGGGATAGGGATGATGACATGGTTGACTTGATAAAAACAAACACAAACAGACCATTTAACATAATACTATATTTATATATACATAATATACTATTGTGCAGTACATTACACTACATATATCACATATACATATCACATATACATATATCACATATACATATATCACATATACATATATCACATATATCACATATACATATATCACATATATCACATATACATATATCACATATATCACATATACATATATCACATATACATACACATATATATATATATATACGCATCCATGCATGCATGCATACATACATACATACAGATCATACATACATACAGATCATACACATATACATATATATATATATATCATATATATATATACAGTGATATATTGACATCCCTGTGTCCCTTGTGCCAGGCCCACCATTGGTGGTGTCTCCGTTGCCGCCCCATGCGGAACGTGCCATGCGCTGGTCCGCAGCCACCTTTGGGGCCCTGTTCCTGGCTGGCATGGCAGCAACTTGGCAATGATGAAACAGAAATATTTCCCGAACTTTTTGGGCTACCTAATATTGGGGTATCTCATATATATATATATGTATGTAATGTATGTAATGTATGTAATGTATGTAATGTATGTATGTATGTAATTAGTATATATATATATGTATGTAAATATTTACTCTATATATAATATAGTTTATATATATATATAGTATCTATAGATACACAATATGTACTTATACACCATATCATTTGATTTTGAAATATAGAGCATTTATTATTTTATATATTGTATTTTGAATATTATATATTATATTTTTTATTTACTATATTATATTGTTTAAAATTTATATCTTTATATATTGATAAATTATATATTTAATATCATATATTATATATATAATAGTTATACTATATTTCATAATATATATATATATATATCAGCAACTTATGGGATTTGAGTAGTATCAAAGCTGGTGATTTGACCAACATTTGGAGATCTTGGGGATTTTTTTCATGGGGAAATCATGTGATTTTGGGTGTGTTTGGGAATGGGGGATTTAGCCACCCCAAGGGAAATCTATTGAAAATCTATGGAAAATCTATGGAACATCTATGAATCCATGGGAAATCTATGGAAAATTGGTATTATTTTTGGAGAACATGATGATTCATTGACCAGTGGATTGACTTTTCGTCTTGATTCTTCCCACTCAGTGTGTATCTCTCTACATATTATATATATACATAATCATACATAGATATACACTCTTTTCAATTTGTTACACATGCAAGATCTTGAGTTTAAACATCAGGGTACACTCCTGTTCAAGGTAGGTCCTTCTTTTGGGCCGCTGACCAATACTTGTATATATAAAAATTGTATCTACTTATTCACACGAAATGACATTCCAAACAAAATCGACATCCCCAATACTCCATCTATGGAATATGTCCCAACATTTACCCCCAAAATTGACCCCAGATGGTACATCTTCCATATCTGGAGCAGGATAAATCTCCGTTGCGCCGTTCCCATCCCAGGACGGTCTCTCGGTGGCACCTGCCGTGCGCGCCTACGGCGGCGGCTCGGCGCGGAGCCCGGCGGAGATGGCGCTGGCGGCGGCCAAGGTCGATGGCCGCGTGATGGTGTTGGACTTCGAGACCTGGCAACGGATGCGGAACGTGACGGGCTGTTGGGAGAGCGGTATCAGGAGGCCTTAAGAATGAGATGATATGGATAAAATTGTAATAATGATCTGATAGTGTATACAATATATATATATATATATTATCGTAATGTGAATTCAATTGAACGAGACCCGGT
>CAMXCT020002102.1:37500-57500 GCA_947184155.2 Cladocopium goreaui | reverse complement strand
AGATCTGGATATGCCCCAGTTTGCTAGTGGTTGATAACCCATGTATGAGTGGGGATATTCCATATTATAACCACATATATATAATATAATATATATATTATATAACCACATATATATATTATATTATATATATATATTATATGTATATTATATGTATATATATATATATTATATATTATTTTATTTATATATATTATATATATATGTATATTATATATACATATATATATTATATAATATATATATATTATATTATATATTATATATATATTATATATATATATCCATTTATGACTGTAAAGCTATCCTTATTTCCGGGATGTTTTTCCCCAAGTATCGCCTCCTCGGAGACATTCGGGTTGCGCCCTGGCTTGGACATCCTGCATGCCACGGCCACCAATGATTTTCCCAGCGAGCCAAAGCTCCATTCATAGGGCATTTGATGATTGGAGGCTATTTCTTGGTCACATGTCATATCTTGATGGAACTGTTACGAGTTATTTTTCATGAAGCTATTTGAAGGCTAAAAGTTGGCCGCTTTAGAGATGGTCAGTGGCCACAAGCCTTGTTAAAACACCTGCTACTGAAAGCCAGAGATATGTCAGATCGCTAAAGAGGGTTACATTCACCTCTGGTAATTTGACAAAGCTATCGAACAAAATCGTTTTTTTTACAAGGTGAATCATCAAGAAATGGGACCATTGTCCACAGCTATGTCAAATGACCGGAGGGTATCGTGCATCAGCATCTAGCAACTCTTGCGACTCTCCACCATTGCTGCGGGTGCAGCCATTCCTTGCCATGTTCAATCCGCCTGTCTCGGTGTAAAATTCCTGTCTTCTGATCAGATGTAGTCCCCACTTTATTTCATCACCAGGGTTGGCCGGTATCAATCCACATTCTTTCTGGAGTAACATCAACGCCCCTTTTTTCGAGATTCGAACAAGAAGAAGACGGTTTTTCCAATGCTTACGGATAAATTTCCATTTGACATTTTACGGATAATAACCATATTTACCCTCTGGTAAACTAACATAGCTATGGAAAATCACCATGTTCAATGGGTAAATCCACTATAAATGACCATGTTCAATAGCTATGTGACAAATTACCAGGCCGGGTAACCCCTGGTTGTTGATCTTCGACCATCTTTGACCGTCGCTCGCCACAGGGCAGGCGCACGGTGGCATGCTCCGCGCCGCGCAACGGGTGAGTGAGCGGCTGCTACGCTTAGTGTTGCAGGGGCTAGAGATGTTGGAGGCGAAAATCAAGGAACATACAGTGGATGGTTGCGAAATCCTGCACCACCTTGGATGGTTGAAGCCCCAGAAGATTATGGGATAAACGACCGTTTTCAACTGGTGCAGGATTTCTTGCATCCACCCTATGTAGCTGGTGGCTTCATAAATGGGAGGTTTCCTAAAATGGGGGTACCCCCAAATCCAAATTGAAGCCGGTTTTGGGGATACCACATTCTAGGAAACCTCTAAATGATGGTTTTATTATAGTGCTTTTCAGGGAATTTGATGAGGATGAATGTGATTCGGATGTCTCAGAAGTGGGTGTTAGGAGTGAAACCAATGATTATCTAGCAGAGATAGGGATCTAGCCAGCATAAATGGTGAATGAGCCAGAGTAAGGGGCCAAACCATATTTTCTTAATCACTATGTGTTGTGATTTGTGGGGGGCTATATGTCTCCAAGTATGGTAAAGTATTTGATGTTCGATGGCGGTTGACAAGGGATCTAAACCAACACAACGGGGATATAATACTCACCAATATGATGCTGATCGTTTGAACATTGTGATTTAACCAACAAGAAGGGTGTTTTAACTTTCAACCAACAAAAATTGAATAGAATGGGGATATGATGGGAATCATGTGGGATATATTGGCATATATGGGTACCCAATGGTACCCATTATATATATACATATGTACACACACATACAGCCAGCTTAATATGATATGTTGGATATGTCGGAACATGGGTGTGTTAACCAACAACACTGGGGATGAATATATACAATGTTATATATATATGATATATATATATATGATATATGTGTATTATATATATATATATATACATGTGATAGGCTTGACAGGCGAAATCGATGGGTCCAATGAACTCAGATCTTGATCATTAAAGCAACCATCCACCTGGGTCAAACTCGAGTTTTCAAGACTGGGATGGTTCGGTTTGTTGAGACATTTATCCGGACATATATGCTGTCATTTACTCTGCCATGTACCCTCTGGTAAACGTTTACATAGCGAACTGGAAAGATCCACCATTTTTACTATGTAAATCAACTATAAATAGCAATTTTCAATAGCTATGTGACAAATTACCAGAGGGTATCCTGACTTGTATTCTAACATGTAGTCCAACATGCCAATATTGATCCTCGCCATATAGCCATCTTGGGGGATGGTAATCACTCCCTACTGATGTGGACCACAATCAAAAAATACCGTGCGACTTGACCATAGCACACATATCAAGTGACACTTGATCTGACATTTCTTTTTTTATGTGACATCTATTCTAACATGGAATCCAACATCTATTCTGGCATGTGTTCTGGCAAGTTTACTCACTTGCACAGGTACATGTATTCTAGCATAAACTAGGGAACACCGCCTTGAGGCGGGTGTGGGTTTTCTGCAATTGTGTACTTGGTGATTGAATCAAAAATCACCTTTTTACACTGTAATTTACAGTATTTTACGGTTGTGATCTATGATGTTTTGACGTTTGCTGCAAGAGGTCAAAGTGCCAAAAAAAACTTTTGCAATTCCGCAACATCTGCTTGAGGTTCAATGCATTCTTTTTTTCCTCAGTGCTCTTTCAGTCGGCATTCTTCGTTTTGAAGAGCTTGCCCAAAGTCTGGATGTATTGATGCTGGTGTGCAAATCTAAATTGCCATGATCTCACATAGATCAGTAGCTTTTTATTGAGGCGTCATCTTTACGGTCGAAAGGAACGTTATCATCCCCCCCCCCAAAACCCCCCCTCCCGGTCAAGGTAGCAAGACGTCAGCAACAAAGTTGGGCAACGTGTCTTCGGTAGCGTCATCTTACAGTCGAAAGGAACGTTATCATCCCCCCCCACCCCCCCTCCCGGTCAAGGTAGCAAGACGTCAGCAACAAAGTTGGGCAACGTGTTTCCGGTAGCGTCATCTTACAGAATTACAGTCGGCAAGAGCGTTAAACACATATAATGCCAAAGATCACAAACGTGGAAAAAACCACGCCCGCCTCGGGGCGTTGACCCCATAAAGTACATATTCTGACATTTGATGTGGACGTGGCACATTTCTTGCGACATATATTATGTTGACAGACAAATTTGACATGTATTCTGACAGCTTCTCTGGCAATTTCATGTGGCATATTTTTTGACATAGGTTCTTAAACTTTGCCTGCCATGCATTCTGACATGTATTTCGACATTTGTCCTTACATGTACTCTCACTCCGGTGCGGCAGGCTGAGTCCGTACCCGTACCCCCAGCGGTTTTTGCTGGGATCTCCCGAGACAAGACAGTTCAATACGCTTAAGTGAATAGGGGTCGAGACTTGACAGCTAGATTGGTGGGTCATTTTTGGCATATTTTTGTATACCTTGGATGGGTAGTTTGATGATTCTCTTGCCATGAATGGGGAAGATCAGTCATCCAGAATTCTCATCCTCAGAGCTTGGAAGGGCAGATGTTGTGTTTCATGGAGGAATTTGAGGCTGGAGGAATTGCAACAACTTCACGAGGTGGCCGGGAACCATTAGCCCATTGTATATACCCTCTGGTTATTTAACATAGCCATGGAAAGATCCACCATTTTTAATAGCTAAACCATCTATAAATGGACCATTTACCATGGCTATGTTAAATAACCAGAGGGTGTATATATATATATACATAATTAGGGTTTGGAATCACTATACTTCAGCCAGATTGGGTGACATGAAGGCAGCACATCGGAAACGGGGGAAGCATGGGGAAGCCATCCTGATTGAGGTGTTTGCAGGCACCTGTTTGGATGGGTTTATAAATCACATCCCCTAAGGTCGGTCTTGTTAGCTTCCAGCTCGCCTACCTCCCAGAGTGAAGATTTCAAATTCTCATTCCCCAACATGTTGCTACCAGGGAGTGCTGCAAGCCATGAAGGGAGGAAAGATGAAGTACGCAGGCCCAGTACTACTCTAGAGGTGCCGCAATTTTTTCTAGACACAGCTGACCAAACAATCCGGCAAAATAGCCGGCGTGACGGGCCCAGTTGAAGAAACATCCCTGCGCAAACTCCTGCGCTTGAACTTTCAATTTGTTGGGGTCAACGGGCAGCGGCCAGCTCTGGCACAAACTCATGTCATGCGCTCCCAGCCTAAGGCACCCCAAGAAAGGTTGCTGCATGTGTTGGCGTCGAAAGATTCATTGGCATCGCCGCATCGCTTCAATACTATAAGTAGCTGATCGCAATGGGGTTTTCCAGCCACGCAGGCCACATCGGTGAGATCCCCACATTTGCCTGACGTGCTGATCACTGGCCATTCTTTGGGCGGCGGTGTAGCTGCACTACTGGCAGCTTTGTGGAGAGCCCCTCAGCGCAAGTGTTTTTCGCCAGTTTTTAGCATCGAGGAATCACCAGCATTTTCAGAGCCCCGTGTGTGTGGATGATTGCGGATGCCCCAAAAAACATATCATGCTTTTGTTCCTGAAAGCACCATCTGCGAGGGGTGTTTGCGAAAGAGCGGCTGCCAACACACATTTTCAACATACATCACCACCATCATCATAGTATTAATAACCATCATCATGACCACGACAACCATTGCATCGCGATCAACAAGTCTAGTCTACATCATTGTCATCATCATGGCCATCGCCATCACCACCACCATCAACCACCATCATCGTCATCATCATCACCATCACCACCACTATATCTACCCTGTAGGATGGCTACAATGTCCACTTGTATCTGCAGGTATCCACAACTGAGGCCCGTCTTTTGATATTATGACATTTAGGCTTCTTTGGAAAGGAAACTGTGTTGTATGCTGCTGCATAGGCTGGTCATGCATGTTTGGTGTGGCCTAGGCAGAATAGGCCCTTTGCTTCGGCACTTGTGATGCTGCCCAAGCACCAAAAAACACTGCCCAACTTTAGATGCACATACAGGCTTACAGGTAGATGATGGTACAAAGATGCAAGTGTACAGGTCTTCTCGATAGCACTGTGTATGTACAGGTGTGCGCCAAGTGTATAGTTGAGGTTCGGTCAGAACTCTGGTAGGTGGCTCATGCACAGAAGGCTTGTGTCTGGAAAGTGCACCAAACACATCAAACACTGTGTGACGACAGGCCTCCCCAAAAGCGATAGCTACAATCGTGCACCATGTCCACGCCTGAAATTGTTTCATACAAAGTTGAGTACATCCAGGAGGCGACATTAGCGATACCGATACCTCAGCGATACGCGTTTGTTCAAAAAGTAACCCCCGCCCACAAATATGACCCCTTTCATCCTTTTGTTTCCTCTTCTTTCCTTTTCCTTCTCTCTATTAGAGACGCTTGGCGAATACAAGATCTTCTAGTAATTCTAGTAAGCACCTGCGACCTACGCCTTTACAACTGTATATATACAGGTGCAGATGCAGGTATAAAGATGCAGGAGGAACATTCCTACAATAATTATGAGGCAGCAGCGCAAAACAGATCGATGCTAGCAAAACGCAGCTCTCTGGCACAAAACCTCTCCGGTACAAAACGCGTGTCCCAATCCTCAGCTAAAAGTGCGATTAGGCCAGAGCGCGGTAAACCCTTCCCACGTGAAACGCGTGTAGATTAACCAAAACTGAGCTAAACAATTGGATTTCTAGATGGTTTATGGAGTTTCATGTATATATATATTATATGGTTCTGTATTGAAATTGTTTTAACCTCTTTAATCAAACATGTCAATGGAAAACCTACCATCTACAGGTGATTTTCCCAGTGCCAACCATGTTTATGATTACCGCGGGTTATTGTTTTTGATACTTTGCATGTTCCGAAGATCATATGCTCCCATACCCCCCGTGGACTCAAGGATCAAGCCGCCCTACCACCTGGACGAGTGATGCAATGCATCACTTTCGGGTGTCCTCAGGCGCAGCATTTGTATTCGTCAGCTGTATGTGATGCAGCCGAAACAGCCGAATCATCATGCTTGGTTCAACCAAAACTTATTCTCAACAATCTGGCGTGGCGGCAGGTCAATTTTTTCCGAAACTGTTCGTGTTTACACATTGCTAACAATCTAAGTTAGTTGATGATTTGTTCGGGGGTTATACTAACATATACTAACATATACTAATATATACTAACATATACTAATATATACTAACATCTACTAACATATACTAACCAATATATTGGGGATATTATAATTTGATGTGGGAAATCCCTTTGAAACCAGGCAGTATTAGAAGGGACGACATCCCGGGTTCCCGGCAGCCAGGTTTTAGACGCAGAACATGCCATGGCTTTGGCGAATTTCACCACCAGAATCTTGGAAAAGAAGGCGGTGTGACGCTGTGAAAACATGGGATGCCCCCAGGAATTGAGAATTCAAACAGCTATTGAAAATGGTCCATAGTTGATTTACCCAGCTGTAAAATTGTGATTTTCATAGCTATGCTAGCTTACCAGAGGGCACCCCCAGGAATTGAGAACTAAAACATCTTAAAACATGGGAGAACGGAATTGAAAACTTACAAGCTGAGGGTACTTCCGTCCAAATCACTTCTGGATGTGATGCCTACGAAAACCCATCAAACACCAGACCAAATTCATCAGCACAAGATGCGCGCCTTTCAAACATGGTGAATTCATCCAGGAATGAAGTAAAGTTGGGTAGACTTGGTTCCGTCAAATTTGAAGCGGTGGGGCATGTTTTTGATGACTTTGATTTTCTTGGTGTGTAACCCATGAACATTTTCAATTTCGAAGTGAGCCGAGCAGCACAGAGGGAAGAAGCGGAGACCCGGAGGAGTCTAGATGGAATTGACCCACGGACCATGGCCTCAAAGACGTGGCCACTGGACAAACATGTTTGCTTTCTTGGTTCAATAGCTGAACAATCATTTCGAACTATTGAAAAGGTCCTCGTGGTTGGTAAGTGTAACTTGGAGACTCTAAGCGTCATTCTTGGATGCTGCTTCGGACTCATTCCGCGCATTGGCTGGGTTTGTGCCTCCGAGATATGTATCACATTATATCACGGTGTCTTAACCATTTGTTTCCTACATATGCATCCTTGTTGGTCGTAACTCGTAACCCCATTTGTTGTTTGACAAACAGGACTCCTAGATTTTCTTGCTTCCGGCCGAGACATTTGTTGGTTATATTTAAGTCACATTGCTGCATATTGCTGCATCATTGTCCTGAGAAGTTCTTCATTTCGCTACAGACACAGACACACATGGCGATTTCCTAAAATGGGGGTACCCCCAGTTCTCATCCAGTTCTCATCCATTTATAGATAGAATTTTCCATGAAGTAACTCATCCATCTTTAGGGTACCACCATTCCTGGAAACCCCCACATCTTGTTGGATTTTTCGTGCCTGCATTGACCCATAGCCATGATTCATGATTTTCTCTGAAAATTTTTGGGTAGCCCGAAATTTTGTTGTTTACGATCATTATTATGACATGTTATGGCCACAGCTTGGCGGTATGCCCCAGAACACCCACATTAATATCCAAAGTTATCCAAATATCCAGTTGGCTTATCCACACGTCATATCCACATGAAAGACCAAGCTTCCTTTGTGAGACCTCAATTTGTCTTTGATTATCCAATATATAAATACGTATAATTATGTTTTTAAAAATATATATATATTATTATATATAATATATATTCTTAAAAAATATATATATTATCTATATATTATTATATATATATTTTATTATTATTTATATATATATATCATATATTTCATATATACTATATATATATATATTATATTGATTAAATTATATATATGAATTTTATTAAATATTATTATATATAAATATTTAATATATTATATATTATATATTTCAATAATTTATATAATATTTCAATTATATGATACATAATATTTAATTTAATATATAATATATAAAATATAATATAAACATATGATATAATGTATAATATTTAATATATAATAATAATATTTAATATTTAATATGCAATATTTATATATATATATATTTCAAATATTATATAAATTATGTGTATATATATTATATATATTATATTGTATGTTTAATATATATTTATATATAATATAAATTATAGCTAATATTTGATATACAACACATATTTAATATAAACCATGTTTAATATTATATATATATCAAGATTATATATATATATATAATATATAATATATATATAAATATATAGCTATTTAATTTTCTATAATATATATGATTAATAGATAACTCTAGATATAATTCTATTCAACTATAGATATAATGAAATATAACCATAGATATAATTATATATATATATTTACTATATATATGTATACTTATACACACCCATTATATCCCCATGTTTATTCGTTAAACCACCTGGTTCATGGTAAAAAAGCACATGGTTTCCACCAGCGATGGTCCCATTCCAACCTGGCTTCAGATGAGGCGTTATCCTGGGAGACGATCTGGTGCCGCGACTGAGTCTTACGACGGTGCGCCGGGGACAGTTCAACAGATTTTTTTTTGTGATTTAATGGGATTTCATGGTGGTTTAATGGTGATTAATGGAGGTTTAATCTCTGGTAAACATACAAAAAACTATGGAAAATCACCATTTTTGTATTGGAAAATTCACCATAAATGGGAATTCCAATTTTTCCCGAGAGCGTCTGAGCGCAGGGTTCTTCCAATAGTGGGGGTCTGTATCTCATCTTCTCATCTTCTCACCTTCTCATCTTCACACCTTCTCTCACATCTTCACATCTTCTCATCTTCTCATCTTCACACCTTCTCTCACATCTTCTCATCTTCACATCTTCTCATCTTCACATCTGCTCATCTTCACATCTTCTCATCTTCACATCTTCTCATCTTCACACCTTCACATCTTCACATACTCACAGCTTCTCTTTCTCTCTCTCTCTCTCTCGCACTCACACCTTCACATACTCACATCTTCTCTCTCTCTCTCTCTCCTCTTTCCTCTCTCCTTTCTCTCTCTCCTTTCTCTCTCCCTTTTCTCTCTTTCGCCTTCTTTATCTTTCTCTCTTTAGGCCGAGGGTGGTGCCGGCGGGGAGTCACGAAACGTGAACCCTTTCGCACGAAATGAGGGTCGATCGGCAAAAACTGACGTAAAATTGCGAGTTTACTTAGTTTACTTGTCCTGGAGCAACTTTTTCGCACGAAATGAGGGTCGATCGGCAAAAACTGAGGTAAAATTGCGAGTTTACTTGTCCCGGAGCAACCCTTTCGCACGAAATGAGGGTCGATCGGAAAAAACTGAGGTAAAATTGCGAGTTTACTTGTCCCGGAGCAACCCTTTCGCACGAAATGAGGGTCGATCGGAAAAAACTGAGGTAAAATTGCGATTTTATTGCAATCCTTTCGCACGAAATGAGGGTCGATCGTCAAAAACTGAGGTAAAATTGCGAGTTTACTTGTCCCAGAGCAACTTTTTCGCACGAAACGAGTGTCGATCGTCAAAAACTGACGTAAAATTGCGAGTTTACTTGTCCCGGAGCAACCCTTTCGCACGAAATGAGTGTTGATCGTCAAAAACCGACGTAAAATTGCGAGTTTACTTGTCCCGGAGCAACCCTTTCGCACGAAATGAGTGTTGATCATCAAAAACTGAGGTAAAATTGCGATTTTACTTGTCCCGGAGCAACCCTTTCGCACGAAATGAGTGTTGATCGTCAAAAACTGAGGTAAGATTGCGATTTTACTTTTCCCGGAGCATCTGTGTAAAAGTGTGTGTGTGTGTAAAAGCTTCTGTGTGTAAAAGTCTTTGTGTGTAAACGGGTTTGTGTGTAAGAGTGTTTCTGTGTAAAGATGTTTGTGTGTAAAAGTGTTTGTGTGTAAAAGTGAATCTGTGTAAAAGGGTTTGTGTGTAAAAGCTTTTGTGTGTAAACGTGTCTGTGTGTAAAAGGGTTTGTGTGTTAAAGCGTCTCTGTGTAAAGTGGTGTGAGTGCAGAAGGGTTTCTGTGTAAAAGGTGTTTCTGTGTGACAGCGGCAATGTGTGTGTATAAGCTTCTGTGTGTAAAAGTCTTTGTGTGTAAACGGGTTTGTGTGTAAGAGTGTTTCTGTGTAAAGATGTTTGTGTGTAAAGATGTTTGTGTGTAAAAGTGTTTGTGTGTAAAAGTGCATCTGCGTAAAAGTGTCTGTGTGTAAAAGCTTCTGTGTGTAAAAGTCTTTGTGTGTAAACGGGTTTGTGTGTAAGAGTGTTTCTGTGTAAAGATGTTTGTGTGTAAAAGTGTTTGTGTGTAAAAGTGAATCTGTGTAAAAGGGTTTGTGTGTAAAAACTTTTGTGTAAAAGTGTTTGTGTGTAAAAGGGTTTGTGTGTTAAAGCGTCTCTGTGTAAAATGGTGTGAGTGCAGAAGGGTTTCTGTGCAAAAAAGGTGTTTCTGTGTGACAGCGGCAATGTGTGTGTAAAAGCGGCTTTGCTTACAAGTTTTGTTTTCTTGCCTCGTTGATTGTTTGGCATGTTTGTTTTCCGGTCGTCCCTGTCATGTTCAGGCCTTGCTGGCAAGTTTTAAGCAGTCCTGGCTTGTTTGCTTGGCATGTTTAGTAAAGTAGACATGCTTAATTTTACCCTGAAAGAGATATGAATGGATTAATGAGGTTACATTGGGATTCATTGATTTTTGGGTTGTGGAGCTTGTGAGTAGTCCTGATTTGTTTGCTTGGCAGTCCTGACTTGATTTTGCTTGGCATGTTTAGTCGGCATGTTTTAATTTTACCTCGAAGGAGATGTGAATAGATTAATGAAGTTACATTGGGATTCACTGATGTTTGGATTGTGGAGTTTGTGGGTAAGACTTTAGGGTAACACTTTAGCATTACATTTCCTTGCTAAGGTTGGCATGAACGTTTTTTGTTTGCTCCCGGAACTGTCCGAGCAAAGATGACCGGAAGCATTTCCAGATCTTCTTTTGCGCAGACACGTTCGTGTGCATGTTTGCTTGACATGTGCATTGTCTGTTTGGCATGTTTATTTTCCGGTCACCCCTGTCATGTTCAGGCCTTGCTTACATGTTTTGCTTTCTTGCCCCGTTGATTGTTTGGCATGTTTGTTTTCCGGTCATCCCTGTCATGTTCAGGTCTTGCTGGCAAGTTTTAAGCAGTCCTGGCTTGTTTGCTTGGCATGTTTAGTAGGCATGCTTAATTTTACCCCCAAAGTGATATGAATGTATTAAGGAGGTTACATTGGGATTCACTGATTTTGGGGTTGTGGAGTTTGTGGGTAACACTTTAGCATCACATTTCTTTGCTGAGGTTGGCATGAACATTTTTTGTTTGCTACCCGAACTGTCCGAGCAGACATGACTGTAAGCATTTCCAGAGCTTCTTTTCGTGGCTGTGCTGCTTGTCTTCGGAGATTTTGGAGGCCTGCTGCATGTTGTCATCAGTGCGTGGCAGTCATTCGATGTTTTGCAGCTAGTTTTTGGTTGCCCGTCTTCGGAGTGAGATATATAGAGATGTATAGAGCAAGTCTATTTGCATAATAGTATGATCTTGGAACTTTCAACTGCAAGCTGGCGTTCCGTTTGTTCGTCAAAGCATGAAGCTGGTCAGCGCAGCTTTTGGTTCGAGATTCGTATCTCGCTTGGCCTTTATAAGTTGTTTCTCTTGGTTCGTTTCAACCGGAAATGTCCGAGAAGCTCCGAGAGTTGCAACAAGGCTTGAAAGAGGGGGGAGTTGATCCCTTCCGGCGCCAGGTGCGCAAAGTCGGGATCAATGCATTGAAGGCTTTAGCCGGTTTCTTTGGGTAGCATCACAGAAGGTGTTAGTTTGGATTCAGTGGGAGCAGTTGTGTGGATAGTTGTTTTTGGGGGATGCTCTGACAGTTCTCTTGTCGTGGGCAGATAGGCTTCTCTCTGGACGGACGAACTTTTCTAAGTAAAGAAAAGCAAAAACTATATATTTTCTGTTGCTTCTTCAAAGTGATCCCCTTTGAGATGGTTCATTGACCTTTTTTAGTGTTGATCGAGTGGTTTCAAATTGATGGTTGACGAGGTCATTTTGAAGAAGCAAGTAACTAGCTATTTCCTGGAGAAGAGCATCACGGCGATCACCAAAGTCATCACAGATGTGTGAAGAAAAGGGTGAGCAAGGAGTCTAGAAGCTTTGGGCCTTGGACTAAGACTAAGAGATCCATTGGCGAGCCTTGACCAGGGAGAGTTCCTCATCGATGCGGTGAGGACACAGTGCCAGCTTCCGAACATTCGCATGGCTGAATGATCAATTCCTGGATGCGATCCGACAACATACGAACCACTACTTCCAGCTGAGCGACTTCGAGCAGGCGACCCAGACTTACTTCTCGCTGGCACGGCGCGCTTGCACGGCGCGGACTTATCGTTTTGCAGCACAGTGCCAGTGGACCCGACCATGCTGAATGGCATGCAGCAGCTGTGATAGTCTGCGAGCAGTGATCGCTTCAAGGTTTTGCAGGACAATATCGGGACGGACAAAAAAGTTTTAGTTAGGCTCGCCATGACATTACACACTTGGTCACACATTATGACGAGATGCATATCATCGAGTCCTAATTAATAGCCTTAGGCCTTAGCTTCAGACTTTGATAATGCGTATATAATTATGGCCTGCTCCTATAATACTTTGAGGGGATAGGATGGTTCCCCCACCCTGGCGGGGGGCCAGGTCGGTTCTTTGTCTGACTCAACACCTTTGTGAGCAGCTTAGTTATTTGATTTTGAACTTTGATTCTTGTATTGCAACCAGAGCTGTCTGAGCAATACTTCTATAGACTGTACTATATTGAATGCATGTCCACCAAATACATGGTACGAACTTCACCCCTCCGTCGAATTGCTGAGGTGGCCACGACAACAATGACTTCACTGTGACTGCGTGAACATGGGCCGGCCTGTGTGTAAAAGCGTCTGTGTGTACAAGCGTCTGTATGTAAAAGTGATTGTGCGTAAAAGCGCTTGTGTGTAAAAACGTTTGTGTGTAAAAGCGTTTGTGTGTCAAAGCTTCTGTGTGTAAAAGCGTCTGCGTGTAATAGCTTCTGCGTGTAAAAGCGTCTATGTGTAAAAGTGTTTGTGTGTAAAAGTGTTCGTATGCAAAAGTGTTTGTGTGTGAAAGTGCCTGTGTGTCAAAGCGTCTATGTGTAAAAGCTTCTGTGTGTAAAAGGTTTTGTGTGTAAAAGCGTCTGCGTGTAAATGCTTCTGTCTGTAAAAGCTCCTGTGTGTAAAAAGGCTCTTTGTTAAAAGTGTCTGTGGGTAAAAGCTTTGTGTGTAAAAGTGTCTGTGTAAAAGCGTCTGTGTGTAAAAGCTTCTGTGTGTAAAAACTTTTGTGTGTACAAGCGTCTGTGCGTAAAAGGGTCTGTGTGTGAAAGTGTCTGTCTGTAAAAGCTTCTGTGTGTGAAAACTTTTGTGTGTAAAAGTTTCTGTGTTTAAAAGTGTTTGCGATGCAAAGTATTGTCTTGCACTTCTGCTATTTTGTCTTAATACTCCTCTTCTCGACTGCCTATAACACATCTTTAATATATTGTTTCTTATATGGTGTCTCCATACTAACAAGAGAAGACCCTGCTCCTCTACGCTCTCGGGCCATCCGTCGTCTAGTTTTAATTGGAGCTTTAAAAAGAGGATTTTACAATGCAAAAATAGGAATATTCATTTGTTTGATTGGGAATTGATTGTTGGCACCCTGTTTCATATGGGGGTGTTATACGTTTGGAAACCATAATAGGAATATCGACAGGGATACTTGGGGGTGCAATTCCAGTGAACAAAGTGGATGTGTAACCATGATTCGTGAGATTATATCTCAAAAATGTGGGGATTGTGGTGGGTTCTTACCTATTAGCGGGCTAAGCTATACCATGGTTATAGATATATCATGCCCATTAATAACCCCCGCAACCCAAGTACCTTGCTACACCTCTGTTCTCCCATGGATTAATCCCCGTGGTGAACGCATGTTGAACTCGGGTAGACGATCCCCAATTGCCAGACAGGTGCATAAAACATGCACATTTGGAGGAACCCTTTTCAAGAAGAGAATCGTGATCCCCATGTTTTGGCTGGTTGGTGGTTTGGATCATTTTTTATTTTCCAGTTCATATATGGGTTGTCATCCTTCCCATTGACTCATTGACGAACTCATATTTTTCAGAGGGGTTGAAACCACCAACCAGCTGACCAGATCCACCAGATCGTGTGGATCCCATGACACGAACTGCATGGAACCCAATGTACTGTTGAATTTATCAAATACAACATAGTAACTATTAACACAACATATTTCATGGAATATTACGATTATTACGCAAAAATATGAGTATGAATAGTATGAATTCATATTTTATAGGTCCTGAAACACCGCACGCAGGTCCTAATGGGCCCATCTAAGGTAACACACCATGACATATTAAACATGGGGATGGACCGAAGAAATCATGGGACTCCCACTTTCTCCGAGATGGCGTATGGTGAACCATGTTTCAACATTACAAAATGATGTCTAAAAAATCCAGTACCCATGTGAACAGCGCCTGTCTGGGAAAATCTAAAACATCCCGTGATATGTTATAAGTTATACATTTAAACAACACATAGGAATTTAGACATGAAAGTAAATATAAATTCCTATGACAATATTATATTCATAAACTTATCTTTCTGATAAACTGATTCACGAAAATTGTTTTTGACCACTCAGATTCATGAAATCAATTTTGATCACATTGGGGTTGACCCATGTTGACCCTGGATCCTGTGATTCCAACAAAATACGATTCACGGCAGGTCCAAGACCTTCGCGAGTCCTGCCTTCGTGTGAACGATCCTGAGGTGGTGGATTTTTTGTTACTGAACCACCCTGAAACTTGGTGAAATCAAGACTATCATGGGGATACAATGAGGAAATGACAGATTATAGAGTAAACAACACTATGATGTTGGGATGGAACTATTTGGGTTTGTCCACACAATTTGGAAAAATATCTAAATTTGCTGGTTGAAAAAAATGTGTCCTTTCTATGATATCAAAATGGCCATCAGCCTTGATTCTTGAAACTGCTGGCAGAATTACAGTTTCAACGCGTTCTTGATGTATAGATTGGTTTGTTTAAAGATAGGTTTCTCCCCGAATCCAAAAGTTTATCAATGTATATCAATGTGCAGCATCATTTCCCCTATCAAAATGCCATGAAAATAGGGGATCTACTCCATTTTCAGACAAAGCCATATACAGCGCGAGCGTTATATAAGAATGTTGGTTGCCGATGGCCAGGGTCCGTCAATTTCTTAACGGACAGGGCCCATGTATTTCAGTATGTACAGTATGTGCAATGAATCGGTCGAGGATCCCTCAATTTCTTAGCAATTTCTTAGCAATTTCTTTATGTAGTAGACAATGACACACCCAAGATTCCCAACATGCTGAAGGATATTGGAGCCTTAGCTTCAGAAAAGAGACGTGCAAAGTTTAAAAGAAGACAGGTTCATGCGGCATTTTGCTGGTGACACATTTCAAATTTAGATTAAAGTCAATCAGAGGGCAAAACACAAGAGCAGATAGATTTTCATAAAGTCTCCGCAACCTTCGGAGTAGGAACCAGCAGTTTCACGGGGTAGGAGTAGGAACCAGATCTTTCACGAGGTAGGTGGAAGGCTAGTCTCTAAAATCTCATGGTTAACCAATCCAGCCCCTGGATTTCTTAACCATGCAAGGGTTTGAACAGCCTTGTGTAGAGGAGACCTTACCGGGTAAGGGTTGAAGTCAATACATGGCTAAAAAATCCAGCACCTCAATTTCTTAACCATGCAAGGGGTTGTTTGTTTGTCTTTCCAGAGCGCAAACGGTTCTTCCGAGCCTGACCCTGCTCTTCTTGTGCCCATCAGTTTCTTCGCAAACATCCAAATTTCTTAGGCTTGAAGATTCCAGGGCCCCTCAATTTCTGAATTTCCATTTCCATATACATTCCACAAAACATCTACGCGGGAAACAAATCCAGCCCCTGATTTTCTTGTACAAGAATTCTTTTACAGTACTGGGACTGTATCCCATGGGATTGCCTAAACTGCCAACCAAGGGGCTCCTGCGGTGGATATAGCGGAATGTATAGACAACACCGGCAGGATATTGGGTGTGTCTGAAAACGAGTTTTTTTGTTACTTCCCAAAATTGGAACATCTCAAAAAATCAGTTGGGATAATGATAGCATATGATAGCCATTAGATAATTCGATTCAATATTCACACAAATCCACGATGCCAGCAGTAGAAGAACTTATGGAAGTCCAACATGTGAGGATCACAAGCACGGATTTAGCCCCTGTTTCCCAAAAAAACATAAATCTGAAATGGTGGATGACCAAGGTTCCCCACTTAAAAACAGAGACCTGTTAATCATCTTACCTGAGATCCATGTCTTTAGCGCTCAACCTGTCCTAGTCTAACCGCTCACTGGTTCTGAATCTGTTCTATTATGTTCTACTTTCATTTCAATTTATTTCCATGTCTTTGGTGCAGCTTTCAAATATGGATCCACTTTTTTGAAATACACATGTGTGTATTTATATAATAAGTATTTTGAATCATGAAGCATCATTTTTCATCATTTTTTAGATAAGTAGATATAAGCAGT
Organism: Cladocopium goreaui; assembly: GCA_947184155.2. Classification (NCBI taxonomy): domain Eukaryota; class Dinophyceae; order Suessiales; family Symbiodiniaceae; genus Cladocopium; species Cladocopium goreaui. Next base: position 40,642 of record CAMXCT020002102.1, on the reverse strand, counting down.
GATTCATTATGATGAAACCCAAGCTGTTTGGTTTCAAGTATGAATCTACGTTCCACTATAGAAATGCAATGATTATCCCCAATTACTAATTAGTCACTTCCAATTTGTGCCATTTATGTGTGACTCGTGTTTGCATCCATTTTTAGTTTGTCATAATTTCAGACACATGAGTCACTTTCAGATCAATTAATCATTTTTGTAATCATGTCATGTTCCAGGTGATTTTACCGGACATGATTCATAATCAAGTGATAAGCATTATAGAAAACATTATAGATTGATATTTATCTATTTCCAGGATGTTTCAAAAAAATAGACCTATTTCCATGCGACTTAACCCCAGTCCCAGCTGTCATCCGGAGGCCTTCCAGCTTCCCAGCAGTCTCTCCACCACCTCCCTACAAGCGCGCGCAGCTCGAGGCTGAACAAATGGGATTTCTATGGGATTTCAATGGGACTTCACCAGGTTTTTATATGTTTTTTTTTAATTATTATTTTATGTGGCTTTTATGGGGGTTCAGTATCAAGGGGAATGTCATCCTTGCTGGGTCCGTTCTTAAATAGCGTCTGAGCCTGCCTTGACATGGCGACTGTTGCTGAGTTCATGTTCGCTACCTTAGTTTATAAGTAACACCACTAGGTTTATGAAAGATATACCCATAGGATCCATGTCTGGTATATATGCTAACATTTGGGGTACATTGATGGTAAATGTTACCATATATAGCATACATGGATCCTATGGGATATCAAACTAGTCAACGGGTTTATAAAACAACTTCTACCTTGGGGGGCTGCCACCTTGAATGGATTGGTTCTACTGGGTTTCAAAATTTTCAGCCGTAAATTTTCCCGCCAAGTCAGGGAACTTAAAAAAACTATGATTTCAAGCAGCAATCATTGTTAATTAGTGATTAAAGCATCCTGAGATTTCACTATATATGTGGCGATTCAACCAGTGAGGAAACAACCCAGAACTGGAGGCTGTAGATTGGCTGCTTGGTCTTGAACACCCTTTAGATTTTTAACTATGAAAAACACATCATACTCACAAGTCAGTGATTGGAACATGTACAATTTTAGATCAACTTTTTCTTAGGCTTTAATTTAGGCAATATACATTCAATGTACATATTATATATATATTATACTATATCTATTATAATAGAATATATATAATATGACATGATATGATCCCTGAGGATCCCTGAGGATCCCTGAGGCCTCAGGCCGTATCCCTTGGCCGGCCGTCATATCGCCAATATTGGGGGAAGCATTTTCAATGTCACTTTGATCTAAAACACACGTAAGCTAATTATGATATGATATATATATACATGATATATATATATACATGATATATATATATAATATATATGTATCATATATATATACATATGATATAAATACATATAATATATAAATATAAATATATATATATATATATTAGATTTCAGGTGTGCAAAAATCTTTCGGCTTTCGGCAGGCAATGAAGATGACATGGCACATCTGGCAGCAGCCTTTCGCCCCAGCTGGGGAAATTCCAGTGAACGAAGTGGAGATTTCTAGCCTGGAAAGCCATGGGAAAACCCTGGATCTGGATGTGTGGGCCTTCCTGAGGATCCGTGGTGCAGGTTATTGGTGATCCATATTTTTTAAATCCCATATTTCATCCAGTGGGGATATTCCATTAATCAAACTGGGGGTATAGTGCTATTTACTAAATGGGGGAAACGGCTTCCCAAGTAGGAAAAGGAAAAGGATCTACATTCATGTTGAGGTTTCCTAGAATAGGGCTACCTCCAAATCATCCAAAATTTAATAGGATTTTCCCCAACAATCCAGCTATGTTGAGGTTTCCTAGAATAGGGCTACCTCCAAATCATCCAAATTTTAATAGGATTTTCCCCAACAATCCAGCTATGTTGAGGTTTCCTAGAATAGGGCTACCTCCAAATCATCCAAATTTTAATAGGATTTTCCCCAACAATCCAGCTATGTTGAGGTTTCCTAGAATAGGGCTACCTCCAAATCATCCAAATTTTAATAGGATTTTCCCCAACAATCCAGCTATGTTGAGGTTTCCTAGAATAGGGCTACCTCCAAATCATCCAAATTTTAATAAGATTTTCCCCAACAATCCAGCTATGTTGAGGTTTCCTAGAATAGGGCTACCCCCAAATCATCCAAATTTTAATAGGATTTTCCCCAACAATCCAGCTATGTTGAGGTTTCCTAGAATAGGGCTACCCCCAAATCATCCAAATTTTAATAGGATTTTCCCCAACAATCCAGCTATGTTGAGGTTTCCTAGAATAGGGCTACCCCCAAATCATCCAAATTTTAATAGGATTTTCCCTAACAATCCAGCTATGTTGAGGTTTCCTAGAATAGGGCTACCCCCAAATCATCCAAATTTTAATAGGATTTTCCCCAACAATCCAGCTATGTTGAGGTTTCCTAGAATAGGGCTACCCCCAGATCATCCAAATTTTAATAGGATTTTCTCAACAATCCAGCTATGTTGAGGTTTCCTAGAATAGGGCTACCCCCAAATCATCCAAATTTTAATAGGATTTTCCCTAACAATCCAGCTATGTTGAGGTTTCCTAGAATAGGGCTACCCCCAAATCATCCAAATTTTAATAGGATTTTCCCCAACAATCCAGCTATGTTGAGGTTTCCTAGAATAGGGCTACCTCCAAATCATCCAAATTTTAATAGGATTATTGTTCTCGCACCCAATTCCAGCCTATGTGACGGTGTCCTCCAATAGAAAGGGCTAGCCAAAAATCATCCAAATTTAATAGGATTCCCCCACAACAATCCAGCTATGTTTTGAGGTTTACCTAGAAATGTAAGGGACCTACCCCCCCAAAATCATCCAAATTTAAATAGGATTTTCCCCCACAAACAACTACAGCATATGTTGAGGTTCCTAGAAGAGGGCCTACTCCCCAAATCATCCAAATTTATAGGATTTTCCCCAACAATCCAGCGTAGGTTGAGGGTTTCCTAGAATAGGCGCACCCTACCACCAAATCAGCAATTTTAATAAGAGACTTTCGCCCAACAATCCAGCTATGTTGAGGTTTCCTAGAATAGGGCTACCCCCAAATCATCCAAATTTTAATAGGATTTT